>QYTT01077902.1:0-11094 GCA_006980735.1 Dasypogon diadema | reverse complement strand
ACTAATTTCGTTGATTCCGTTCGAGGTCAACACGTTTCTGTGTTGTTATCATGATTTGCTACTGATATTACTGCGCAATACCCAAAAAAAACCCGCAAAAGATTTCAGTTGTGAACATCAAGTGAACAACACGTGACACGATGTTCTGCACCGACTTCAATTTACGTGATTAATAATAAATGGCAATCGATTTATTCGTCCAAGCAAGCTCCATACTCGACGCGGCCAACTCCAAAGCTCACCACCCAATACATGTGGCTTAGCAGGCGTTGTGCCCTTTGTGCCTTTTTTCACGAGGAAGTTTTTGCGTCCGATGCTCTTCTTTCTTATTCCCTTTTGTGCAAGTGAATAGAACTTCCTACACAAATTCTACGAGAAAGTTTTTGAGTCATACACGAAACTGGTTTTCTTTCTAATTTTTGTTTGGAAATTTCTTTCTTGCCATTTTTGCTTTCAACCTTTTCGTTTTCAAGAAAGAAATGGCTCCCATCCCACCCAAACTCATGAAATCAGCATAAAGAGGAGGTCGAAAATGATGGGATAGGGACACATGCGAAAAGAAACGAGCTTGTGCCCCTGACTCAAATTTTACTTCCATCGTGCCCCTTTTCGACGAGTGCAATGCTCAAAAAATAGCAAGAAGGGATGGGATAGGGACACATGCGGTAAGCAGCGGGGTTATGCTCTCGACTAGTCGCAGAAAGCAAGAAGCTCGAGCAGGAAGTTTTTCGAATTTCTCTTTGTGCTCTTTTCATGAGTTCGGATGGGATGAGAGCTATGTCTTTTTGGAAAACGAGAATATTGAGAACTGAAATGATAAAAAAGAAATCCAATTTCGTGCAAGACTCAAAAACTTCCTCGTAAGATTTGTGTAAGGAGTTTTATTCACTTGCACAAAAGGGAATAAGCCGAGCGTCAGACGCAAAATGTTCCTCGTCAAAAAAGGCACATTAGAGTATGATCTGCTAGCGCCGTCTCAAATCCGTTTACGAGTGGCACGATAGTAACGTGGCCGGCTGTAAACAATCGGAACGATCGAAATGTTCCCTACTGCGAGTCACTCACAAGAGTGCGGTAGCATAAGCTGGGGGAGCAGGAGAAGTAAGTATCCAGTGCCGATTCCCCAAAATTCCGGACGGAGACGGTAAAAAGATTCGCGAGGTAGTTTTTTGGACGCTTCTGCGGAATTAGTTTTTTTTCCTTTACGGTAACGGACAGAGGCAAAGAAGACTTTTGTCGAGTTGTTTTTACGATGAAAATTGAGATGGGAAAGAAAAGAAAAATCACAACATTTGTTGTGCAAAAAGGACATCAAGTTAAATTGTGGTGACGCGGTGTCCGTGCAAACAGACAGGTACATCAAAATACTTGGAGCGGTGTAAGCGAGTTAAGCTGTTGGTCATGTAAGTATAGTAACTTGGCGCATAATTTACGATCCAATTACGAACTGCCTGACGGGGATTAAATTGTAAAAAGATTTATTTTGTCATATGGAACTTACTCGATTCCTTTTTCCAATGCCTTAATCATTAAAATTTTTGCATACAGTGATTTCAGAAATTCAAATGAAAATATTTTCTAAATGATTAAAAAATCTTTAAAAAAAAACCCCCCTGAAAAAAGTGCAAGCAGCAAAACCCACAGCGACGGTAATTGAATCTGCGTCCTCGGGGTGAGAGCCAGACACTTATCCACCACGCTACCACACCGCTGTCAGGAGCGCTTTGTTTTTTGTATATAAGCTGAAAATACATTTTTTTGCAACGCATATTCTTGCTTATCCTGGAGCGTTGGATCTTACTACTTTATACCCGACGCCCACTACATGTATACGGAATTTCATGAAAATCGATGATGCCAAGGTCGTGGCCTCTCCTTGTAAGATGCGATTCGTGAATTGTATTAAGAAGCTGTAATCGACCCAGATTCTGTTTCTCACATGTCGCTATTGTCATCAGTAACGACGGGCCCTAAGATGAAAGGAAGACAAAACGGGAGAAAAACCAAGTTCAAAAAAGATTTTTTTTGTGTCTGGTCTGCGTTTTTATTGTGACTTCACTATTTTGATACCGAATCAGGGTCGAATTTTATCGGTATCCTGCCATTGTGAAAGGTTTTGGGATTTTTTTCTCTTTTCCGCATAGTCGCTTACATTTCTAGAGTCATCGTCCCCCTTCTCTTCTTCCCTTTCAGTCTTGTACAACACTTACAATACTTACTGTACAATTTTTACCACTACTAGAAACACAGTTTTGAAATTATTAAACAAATATGTATTTCTTTTGGTAATGGAGTGACTTCCGACTACCAGTGGTTCTAGATCTCTACAAGCTCCGTTCCAGATTATTCGCTCATCATCTCCACTCCAGAGATTTGCACTTCTAGACGTTCAGAGTCTGCGCGTACCACACGAGGTCCTCATTGCTGCAGCAGGATGAAGCGGCTCAAAAACTCGGGCTAGTGAAAAAATTATAACTGCCTCTTTCTTTTTTCCTTTTCTTTAACTTAAATGAAAGGCATTATCTCTACTTGACAAAATACCTCAAGGTAAGAGGAGAACGATCCAGGACCGCCATGCATGCCGACCCCAACGACGCATCCTTAGCTAAGAGCATATATCTGATCCGGCGCAATTCCGCTTGTTTTTTAACATTTTTCTTTAGCTTCAACTGGCAGGGCCATCAGTGAGGCTTTTGTGAAGAGCAAAGTTCAGTTTTCCGAGGTTTAATATCATTTTCCCAAAAAATAAGCAATTAGATCGCGCTTTGCTTCAGATTACTTAATTCATTTTCAAAGGATCCAACTGCTGGTACAGTTAATTGTGTAAAATTTGTCAGATTTAGACTACTTTGTCACTCGCGTGCCCAACCAGATGAACGGCAAGCTATCCTAAGAATGTCCTGAAAGAAAATCTCAAGAGCAACCGGAAACGTGAGAGCCCTACCCAACCTGTTCACATCAAAGGAGACCGCAAAATCGTAAATCCTGAAGATACTATCGCAGATACAACTAAGACTCTGAAAGGATTTTTGTTGTAAAGACCTGCTTCAGAACTGACCGATTTATTGCACAAGATCTTGAGCATTATTGTGAATTGCAGCTACTTCGTGCATAGACAGACCCCAGACAAGTGTGGCTGTTTTACAAAAATGAATAAGAAACAATGCAGTGGACACCAAAAAAAAACGCAAAACAGCCACCAGAGCATACGATAAAATTTTGGTCATTTATTGTATACATATATATCCATGCATCTATTTAAATTGAATTAGAAATCTGTCTTACAGCGCACTTTTACACATAAACAGATAATAAAGAACTCCTTAACTAAGAGCAATCGCCCTCCGGTTGGCGCTGATATGGGAATTGGAGGCGACTGCAACTTATTACCACTCAGCCCACTAATAAAATATAATTGGAATAGGAGAAGGATTAAGGTGTGAAATAGTACAGTCTTCCCACCAGAGGATTAACAGTCTTCTTGGGAAAGGGATAAGCAATCATGACTTGCCCTTCCGGAATCTCATTCGTGCCTGAGCTTTTGTATACCTCACCCTACCGGGGTTGTTTGGGCTGTCGGCTTCAGCATCATTTTCGCCATCTTGCTGCTGCTTAAATTCTTCCAATAAGTCTGGAGGCGGCTCTAGAAGACTTTTCTTATTCAGTCTTATATAGTATCGTATTGATCTGGCTACAACATAGCCAAACCCAGCAAGTGCAATCACTAAAAGCAGCATCAGGATGGGATGCTGCAATGTTGGCTTTTTCGTAAGGAGATTATCGCAGAGTGATAAAATCACACCCAAAATAATCCCAACACCAGCACCCACCCAGGGCAAACGCCTCTCATCTGAAATTTAAAATGTAATTTGAGGGGAATCCGTATTTTGCCACTTACATTCAGCCTGTTGACTACTGTAGGTGGCCGCTTTCTGTGCGGCTACTATTAAGCTCCTATCTCCCGGCTGAAGCTGCATTGCCCTACCGTAACAAAGTAACGCAGAATCATAGTGCCCTACGGCAGACAACACTTCTGCTTTCCTAAAATGCCCCTTCGCCCAGGTGGGATGGAGTTGGATAACGGTGTCAGCGTCTTGATTTGCATAGTAATATTGCTGTAGTTTCAGGAAAGTCAGAGACCGATTACTATATAAAACTGGATCTTTTGGGCTCAATTTTATTGCGCTGGTATAAAGTAGAAGTGCCTCTGCAAATTTTGAATTGCGAACACAAGTGTTTCCCTGCTCTTTGAGCTCATCGGCAGTCGGCTCAGAAGTTGTCGTTGATGAATTGTCTGCAGTCTCCTGAAACAAGATAATGTACATGATCAGTTCGCCGAATAAAACTATTGCCAACCATAGTGAGTTTCACGGATTAATATTAAGTGGGAAATTTTTATCTAGAAAACAGTAATCGCATATTAAATTTTTTACTAATTTTCAGTTGACAAAAGCTGTCAAATAAATGTCATAACAATCCTTCGAACTTGCCCCATTCTCTAGTGGATTTACTAAACTGAAACAAACTTAACGAGATCAGCTGATTAAATTGGATAATATCGAGATGTGACCGTTTTAATTATATTGCGTTAATTTTATAAAATATTCGTTCATCCCATCTGGATCTAGGTCTTCCCACAATGACAACAATGATTTACTTTCTTTCTTAAATTTATTATAATATCCTTCCTTTTTTTATTTGGTTTCCTTCCTTTTGCCATCCATTTTAAACTTTACACTTCATTAACTTATTTTTACTAAACGGTTTTGTTCCACGCACTGTCTAAAATGATATCATTTATTATTTCCAAGAATTACTAGCAGCTGGCTAACGGTAATGGATTCTGAGAAATTGTTGTTCTGTCGCTTTTTACGGAAGAATATGAGAAGTGTTTTATTTCTTTCTTAATTAGGTACAAATTACATATAATTTTATTAGTAACTTATTATATAGGCTTTAGTGAAAATATTTTCACAAACTTACGTTATTAGTATCAAGAAATATAAGTATGGGAGACACTTTTCCTTAAAAATCAATTTGTACGGTAACTGTTTACAACGACTTCAGATTTTTTAAATTAAGCAATGGCAACAGTAATATAGTGACAATTGTTAAATGGCAACACCGAGAAAGATACACGAGAGATGACGAAGAGGTGGCTCGGGAGAAAATGTCAATTTCGTCTAAATTAGTCTAGCGACGGACTCCGTCGCGGCCATACGTCGCTGAAGGTTGAGTTGTACGTGCATTCTCAAAAGTGAGTGAGAAACAAACAGCCGTTTATTTTGCATTATGAAAAGGGACTTTCCTTTCAAGTGAAAAGTACTCAGATATTCTAAAGATGTAGAAAATAAGCCAACGTTTAGAAATAAAGTTATTTGACTAAGTTTCATCCATGAAAATTCCGTGCAGACGTAGTGAATGTGAAAAAATCGCCCCAGTGAAAATGCCAATATACAAAGGCCAAGAGTGAGAGAGAGACGCAATGAAACATATTGTAATAAGTAGAAAAGATTATATTTCGTAAAGCAGTTTAACTTTGTCGTATATTTTTGGAAGAGATTGATTACTGTGGACTGGCTGGTAGCTGTAATTTTTGTATTAAATGTAGAAAATAGGATTTGTGAAAAGTTCCATTGCATCGGAGTCGAGGGGGATTGTGTGTGCTAGAGAGAAATCCCAATATTGATTACGTGCCACGAACACCACGGCAGGGAATTACAGGTTTTTCTAGTTTCTTCTGGTGTATGTAGGCAAATGCGATTTTGAAAGCAGAGCGACGGATATTTGCACACATGCCAGCTGAGTAGTATGTAAATGTATGTGGGTTGCGTTGGATTTCTTGATTTTTCTCGAGTTTTGCCGGTGAAGAAAATTACGAGGCAGGCGGAAAATGAAAATGCTTTTGAATTGTGTTAGGAAAATCTGAGGAGAGTTGCGAAGTTGTGCGCATTTGCACGTCTGACATTTTTGGCCCAGCTGTGAAGGGACTAGATGTGTTCGCTCTGGTGTGCCTGTGTGTAAGTTGGTCGTTCGATGGGTGTGTGTTCCAGCTACACGCACACTATGCAGTGGTAGCAACAGCTCGCGAAATTGAAGCAAGTGCGAGAGGCGATGGCCGTCGGCCGCCTCAAATGAGTACAGAAAATAACGTCAACGCGAACGGAGTACTGAGCAGGCCACTCCGGGGAGAATTGATAATTCCTTCGATCACTGAGAGAATATGGATTAAATTAAAATACTTATCGAGAAGGTGGAGAGAAAGAAAACGGTGTTTTACGGAAATTAACGTCGGCGGAAGGAGACGTATTGTGCGGCGCGCGGCACACGGTGTTAGTAAAAAGTTTTTTCTCTCCTCTTGTCCGTAAAAATCACCTCAAAAGGCTTTTTTCGCCTTGAAAAATATTCTCCGCCAATTAATGCAATATTTTTCCTGTTCTGCAAAGGCAAAAAGCCAGTTCTGGTATTCCCCGTGAATTACGTGTGTTCGGCTTGACATTTTCTCAGAAAGTCTTCGGGGGCAGCCTGAGATTCTTGAGCTTTCGGCTGTTTGCTTACTGTGCACTTGCAATTTTCTCACTTTCCGTGACGGACATCTTCAAGTAAAAGTGACACTACGTACCGTCTGTTATCGCCAAGCGAGCTAGTAATTAGGTAGCGCGAGAAAAGTATTAAGTTACAAAGTGAAGTTTGTGGAAAAATTTGGCCGTGCCACTGCTGCTACTGCTCGATTTCTTTCGTTCATATTCGCATTCGATACGAATAGCTTTCCGTCGGTGGAGGGGGGGATAAACTTTTTGACAGAACGTGGCAGTTGATAAAAAATTTTCTTACCTCGAACACATATGCAGGGCAGAGAGGAACACCAGCGATCCGCTGTGGCTGTGTGACGTGCAATCGCGTAAAATCGAGAAATGAACTTTTTAATTTTCTTCACTTGCATTTCTCGTAATACTCAGTTGTCCAGTTCTCGGTAATTTGAATTTGACAATTCGTTAACATTTCCCGGAACAGCGTTTAACGTAGGGACGTTCGTTACTCAGTGATTCATTGCTTGGGAACAGCTGGACAGTGGAAAGATCCGTTTGCTCTTTGTCGGTCAGCAGCGAGCACCGCAGTTATAATTAAATAATAATAATTCCAAGCCTAGCCTAGCCTAAATTTAGTATTGGGAAATACACAACAGCCATAAGCGAACTATTGTAGAGGGCGTGAGCGGGAAAGGTATATCCGTTGAGGTTCTTTCAAGTCGAAAAGTCCAAAAAAAGTTAGGAAAAACCATTTCACACAGCCGCACTTGTCGAGTACGTACATGGTACAGTGTCAGTGAATATTATGTGAGTGTGTTGGTCTCAAGAAAGAGCATGAAGATATGCAAAAATAAAAAAGAAATGTTATAATTGCAGAAGGAGGAAAGAAGAAAAAGAAGTCCTGAAGTTTTTTGTTAATTTGCAATAATTATTATTTTATTTAAGAAAGAAATGGTTGTGTATAATCGTTGAGTGCTCTGAAGCAAGTTGTGTGTGTGTGTTGTCCCCCAGATAATTGGGAAAGCAAAAAAGTATTTTTGAAGTTTGAATTTTATCGATATTGCTGCTAGCTGCGAGAAAAGTTTTTAGTCTACATCTTGTGTTTTACTGCTCGCTTAAAGCCGTCCGTCGTCAAAATGGCTGCCTTGTGTACGGGCAATTATGGATTGACACAAAATCGCACGGACGACAGCAAAGAGTACTTTTTCGTTAAATTAACAGACTCTGCCTTTCGTGCCGTGGAAGAATATCAAAGAAATCAGGTAAGTCGTTTCGTCTTTTCATTTTTTCCTCTCTTGTTGCTTTTTCTGATTTTTCTTATTCCCCGTCACTTTTTGTTCCCTCATCTGTTCACATCCGTCTCTAGCCGCTAGGCTACAGCAACAGCAGGCTGCTGCTGGCTGCATTCCACTACATCGCAGCCAAGGAAACAATCTGTTCGCTCGCATGCCAATGCCCATGCTACAGCGATAACAGCTGATTCGTTTTGATTTACGGACACGGACGGACTGAGAGCGGAACAGATTTCGGTGCAGAGAAGTGCACTGTGGATATGGATTAGAAATTTTTTTTTGGTAAAACGGGGTGTTTATGGTGGAGTAGTTTGGCCGCAGCCCTCAGGTGAGTTTATGTGCGGCTCGGAACCGAATTACTGTCTGAATTTAACGGTGCCAAATATTTAGGCCACGAACTGTTGATCCTACCAGCCACCGCTCGTTACACAAGCGATTTTCTTCTGCTCCCACATTTGTATTTTTTTCTTTTTTTTACTGAAAGTTGCTGAATGCTGAATGCGATGCGAGATGTTCTTTTTTATGTGCTGCTTACCGTTTGCTCTACTGCGGGGCGCACACCTTGTATCTCTTTCTATGGCTTTTATTATTGTGCACTTTTCGATTGATAAGGCGACGTCGGCGGTCGGCTTTGCACGTCGTCGCGTCGTCAGAGTTAACTCGAGCTTCTGTCTACTTGACTGGCTGCCTGGTTGTGTGGCTGCTCACAATTTACGGCGTTGCCAATAACCAGCCAATGCCACTGGCGGCTTTGTGGTGGTGGTAGAACTTGACAGCAAATGTTGCTGCCGCTGAGATTTAGTTCATTGACGCCAGAAAATCTGAAATACTTGGAATGTTTTATAAATATAATATGTTGCATATTTAGTTAACGGTTATTTAATCTCTAGATCTCTCGCAGGAGGACGAATTCGGATTTCTTGCTAAGGTGGGTCTTGTAAAATTTTGACCACCACTGGAACATGATGAAATGTCATCTCTTGCTGCCCGACAATTGACTAGCTATTCGTCCATCCAAATGCCATTGAGAGAAATCTGATGTAATGCTTGTTTCTACTTTCATTGGAATTTTTTACTTGCTGTTTTGCAAAGTGAACACTTCTCATGGTCTGTCCAAAATAAATCCACCTTTGCTCTGCCTTGAAAATGTAAAGTGCAGATTTAATTAAATTTTCTAACAGCACTACCCTTCCTATGTACAGCAATTATTACTTTTTCTGTGTACAGGTGCAACTCATGTTGTACAGTGGTAGATCGTTAATATTTCACATTTTGGTGCAGTATATTGCTTCCGTCTTTCACAATCTTCTACAAATTGTTTTGTACGTTTGTACAATGGCTTTAACAACACAACATCTAACCTCTTCTATCCGTCTTAAATTCACTAATAAACGCAATTTTGGTTTTGGAACTTTAGAAATTTTCCATTTTGTTGGATTACTTCGGAATCGGCCATAAATCTCTTACAAACTAAGCCATTTCTTCAAGTTAGGAAACATGTGGAAACCGCTGGAAGCTCGGTCTGGGAATAGGGCAAATGAGAAACTAATTTGAAATGCACTTCATGGATTTTTGCTATTAAAACTGTAGCGGTGTGTGCATGTGCATGATCCTAATGGAAAAGCACTTTCTTTTTGCTAAATGAGGACGGTTGTATATTATTTTGTCTAGTTTACATACTTTTACTCGACGGTGATCCAATACCGTATGGTGGATTTTCAATCAATTTTTAATATTGAAGAATGTACAGATTTCCGCTTCACCTTTACATACAGTCGTCGATGATTGAAGACTGAAATCTAAAGAAATTACAGCACAAACTGATTTATTAAAGTTATCGTTTCTCAGGATCATCCTACATGATCGATCATCTTCTAGAGATGTAAGATGTATGCTCCGAGTCCGAGACGAAATTCTTCCTAAAAGCGGTCTAGGAAATATATTTGGAAAGAGAATTCTTACAAAAATGCAGCGCAAATTGGGTGTTACGAATCCTTGTGCAGTTCCAAATTAGCAACGACTTTTGCAGCTCTGTGGTGAAAACAAATATGGACTATTCCTGTGGATTGTAAATGAAGATAACACTATGATGCTTTTTTTTTTTATTGTAACCCAACAATAAGAAGAAGGGAGTTGGTGGAGTTTCACCATCTAAAAAGGGCAGGGTATCAAAAATTACGAAAAAGATTATGTCGACAAGTTTTTGGGAGCGTGAAGAAATCCTCATGATCGATTTTATTTATTGCTAACTGGCGAACATTATGCTTTACTTTTGCAAAAATTTCTGGCGGCTCTCGTAGAAAAGAAGCGAATCGCTTTCAGGTTTTCATATCTGTATCCTCAATTTCTTAGAATAAATCTGAGGGAGACCACTTGTACTTCCATTAAGTAATTATTGTTAATCATATCTAGCATTGAATTAATAGGTGGTTTGTTGCTGCTACAAGAGAAAGAATGGAATGCATAAATAAATCCAATAATAGTAAAGTTTGATTTAATGAAGAGTACCAAATTCCAGCAGAAAAAATAAAGGAGATCTTCAACAAATATCCTTCGCAACTTTCGCAACAGAATAAAAATAATTCATTACAAAAAATCCAAGGAGTTCTTGGAAAGCAGGTATATTCCAACGAGAAAAACGTTTCACGATCCTCAAATAAAACCCAATATTTATGACTCTACTGTAGCCATTCGAAATACTTATTGCAGTACTTATTAGAGCTCATTGTCCTCCAGGACAGTTATCCAAAACAAATGTACCTGCAAGGACGAGATGGGCTAAAACAAAATGTGGTAATAAAAACAAAATCCCTTTCCCAAAATCTGGATATTAACGGAATAGAAAGTTCTTGATACATTTTAAGAAGGTTTAACAGGTTCCGACATATATTGAACTTCGGGATCGAATGAGAAATTGACTGGAGTAATATATTCAAAAAAAAGTAATTGGAAATTTGATTGTTGACAACTTAGAGCGAAGATTAAAACGACTACATTCAAGCCCAAAATTGAGAAGGGGCAACTTTTAATTTAAAGGCTAATATATTCTACATATGGAAAATGTTTAGTTTAAAATTGTCAAGACAAAAGCAACCGAGCAGTTTTGAACCGCCGTAAATAACGTAAATTACCACATGGATACACATTGTTGATCGGTCACGAATAAAAACCCCTTCGCCCTGTGTCGTTCATTCCCCGAACACAGGAATACTTTTAGCATGAATAGCTAAAATTTATGTTGATCATAACGTCAATAATCTTGCAAATTTTGA
>QYTT01077899.1:0-10489 GCA_006980735.1 Dasypogon diadema | reverse complement strand
CATGTTTGATCTCGTTGTGCTCTATTTGATGACTGACTAACAAACTTTAAGAATTGTAAATTTTGAAATTCTTAGATTTAAAAAAAATCATATTTAAATGGGGAAGACATGCACTACAAAGAAAGTAAATTGTCACAAAATGATGTTTAGAATATTTTCCTGGAGTCAATGAATTCAAAAGATGTATACAAATTCAAATAAAGGGGGTGTCTTTAAATTGCCTGTCACGTACTGGTGCTTGTTAGCTTTGACTTTATACTTTTCCAATTTTTCACAAAGTCACAGATATATGCACATGTTCAGAATTAGTTTGGAATTCGAATATATTGTATACCCTCACAGTCAATTTTTACTTTTTAGCGACAAATTGATTGGTTTTTTTTTAATTGAATTGATAGTTTTTACTTCAATTTTCCCATGGGTTCCAAAAATTGTTTCACGAACGTCGAAACAATTCCCTCATTCTGAAAAGCTCTAAAGATTTAATGAAATTTGTTGTAAAGTTTTATTAGAAATTTTTATGATATTAAAAATTTTTTTATTTCTCTCAAACTTGCCAGATTCGTTATTTTAAATATGTATCTAGATCTGTACCTCATGGGTCGCGTGTATTAATTGTAAGTCAAATTCAAAATAAAGGTAGAAAAAGTAATTAGAACGATCTTAAATCTTTCAAACAGTTTTGTTAATTGAAACTGTGTATAGAAAGTAAAATAGATAATTTAAATTCAATTAAATTCAACTTTTATCAAGTTTAGTATGGTTTATCATTAGATATTTTCTTTCTTTTTTCGACATGGTATTTATTTATTTATTTTTTTCTAAGTTAAAAATAAAATTTTCGTATTTGTTTGTAAGTAAAACAAGGAGAAATTGAATAAGAAGTATTTATACATTATACAGACACATCAAATTTAATACAAATGTACAAAGCATTTTTATAATTCAAAAGATAACAGTATAAAGTGTTTATTGGTCATATTCAATACCATCATAAGGAAGGTCTTCATGTGGTGATAATGCATGAAACATCTTTGGTATCCATTGTAACATTTTCTTCAGATCGTTATACTCTTTTTTTACTTATGGGTTTAACGGGTGGTATTTCTGCAAGAAAAAATTCATCGAATGAATTTCGAAATCTTCGTCATCCAGAGACCGGAACTAACTGGTATTTTTAAATTTTCATACTAAAAAGGCTAATACAAGTTGTGGTCGTACAGTTAAATAAACTATACCAAAATGTTGTTCGTGGAGTCCTTTTCCGGTTCCTGTAAAGCTTTTCAAAATTCAGCATTTTTTTTTACAAAAGGGAATTCCGTAACTGTTATTTCTAGCCGACAATAATTTGAACCAAACAAAATAAGCCCGAAAAGCACAATATTTAATCCGGCAAAAATAAAAAGCCAACATGACTATTAATTTTTTTAAGCCGGAGCTATAAAATTACATCCGTTTTTGTCTTTAAAAATAAAGAAACTAGTCGCTGACACTCTCCCAAAATCTACAAGACAATTATCGAAAGCTGGACTTTTACCTTTTTTTTGCAATAAAATTATTATAGATTTCCATATGGCCAACAAATTCGAAATCTGCCTTTTAAAGCGTCCAAAAGAATATTTGTACTTTGTTCGCTTTCAGTTGTTGTTGTACTGTGTTATCGTTAATTCTAACCGAAGTTATGGTATCCCCTTTTAGCGCTTATTTTCTTACAATAAGTTCCATGGACCACTCCTTGTTTTTCTTCTCCTTCGTAGCTTGATATAAAGGAACTTAAACCAAAAAAAAATGTTTTTCAACCAGCTACTTCCCATTTACACACCCACACGCAGTGTAGTGTTCCGTAGAAATTAAGCACCCTGAGATCATAAGTAGGGTGCGTACATACAATTTAATAAAAACACAAAACGTAAGTAAGTGAGTACAATATTTAGACACGTATAAATAGATGCAATCCCTAGGCTGATAAGAGCTAAGTTTTCAAAAGTGAGAGAAAATTAGAAGGTAGACAGTTGGGTATCTAAAATTCCTAAAACCGACTTTAAATTGAAAAATAAGAGTTTAATCTTTTATGAAATAATTAACTGAAATTGAGAAAAACAAGGGCCAGTATATTGAATTTTAAGTTTTTCAAACGATACTCAACTCAAATCAACTAATCGAATCGAAAATTTCTAAACTTTCAAAGCGCAAATCGCAAACTTATAGGTGGCATTTCAAGGCCATTCCGAACAGCATCTACCCTGTGATCGAGTGATCCTATAAGGGTTCGTTTTTTCCATCGGACGTACGAAACTCTAAAAAAGTCGAAACTGGTTCGGTCCCTAGCTTCATCAAAACGAACCTGAATATGAACAGTTTGGAATCCTCTTAGTGCAGCGCCTTGGTGCCCCAATATTCAGGTTAGCTGTAGCTATATTGTACTTCTTGATTTGAACTCTGAAATTGACCCTCAAGTCATAATTTCGCGCGGTTTGTATACCATTTTTTTATGTATCAGATCAAACTCGTTTATCAAAATTTCCTTTTTTGTAAGGTTTCTTACAGAATGTTCAATTTTCACACGCGCTCCATGCCATTATTTTCCAATGAATTTAACACTTTTCTCTGTCACTTTGGATTAGCACTTCCGATTTAACGTATCTTACTATCCTCAACAAACGGCACTATATACAACTGTCCCACTAGTAGGAGAGAAAACTAATTCCTCTATTGTATCAAATTGAGTGTAGCAAAACCAAATTAATTCGGGGCGAAACCAACTCAGGTCGGTAATTTATTCCTAACAGCTTAAAGTGCGCATTCAGAGGGTACAATGGATGGAATCCTTTATCCGACTTTTGTGGGAAGACTTGGAATTTTATGGGAATTCTAGTTTCTAGAGACCCATACCCATACCTTCATATTTCAGCAGATAGTAATTCAACTGAAGTTTGCAAGTTTGTGAACTGTAACAAATCTGCCCCTTTCATTACAATAATGGTCGGTTCAATATATTACTGCCATTCACAGTATACATAATGTACCTGAATTTAAAACATCTATACCTCGAAATTATTAATGGTATATACCTGTGTTAGAGAGCAAGGGATAATGCCACAGTTTCGTGAATACATTATTGTCATTTGCGTGTGATATTTCCACCTTTTTATGAGTTTATGTGAGAAAGCCATCCTCATTTAACTGTACATGAATTATTTAAGAAGGATATTTATTCAGCAAGTGCCTGCAAAAAATAATATCCCTTGCGTGCCACGAGCACTCAAACTGAGATTTCATAGCTTGCTATCAGACTAACCCTCAAAATTTGCAAGCCATTTACCCCGCTGGGGAGGACTTTATGACAGAGAAATGATTTCAGGGGTGATTTTGTTTTGTACAAAAGCTGGAGACAGTATAATTCATTGCAAATGGCTTTGAGCGACATATAATAATTTCGGTCGCATGTTGGGGTCATTGTATGCCAACCAGAGTCGCAGTAAAGTGGGAAGAATTTTCAAAAGCATTTAACAATAGCTACTGTTGCTGTTCCGAACAGGAGAGAGTAAAAGCATGTGGAAAAATAACTCTAGATCTGCTGACCCAATAAGCACCATTTTTTCCTTACTAAATTTAAGGTATGACAATAGAAACGTAGCATATTCTGTTTTCTATCAAGCTCAGTTGATTCATCTATTCATCATACTTAAAAGTGACGTGCCCAGTAGTCAAAGACTAACCATCTGAGTGCTCCTCGCTCCATGCTCAGAACTTTTCTTCTACTCGTTCCAGACAACAGCCTAATCGCTTTCTTATCACCACATCCTTACAATCATTGTCGCCTTTCCTCTTTTAGATCCATACTCCACTCCAGACAACGTTGCCCAACCCGTCATCCTCCTGATATCGACAAAAATAGCCTCACTTCTGCTCTTCGTAATATGCAGATTTCTCCCAATCACAAATTCGAGTAGCGCTTCTCCTCTAGGATTCTCAGCTCAGATTATATTGTGTGATTTTGCATTGTGCCGAATGATCAGTCTCATTACCATGTTTTCCCTATCATCATAGCACACCCAGATCCCTTGTGGGGGATGGTTCTAGAGAAACTTAAGGCAAGTGCGCAGAAGCAGCCGTTAAAGCGCCATTTTTCGTACGCTCTCACAGGACCACAGGTGCGGCAGCAGAACCGTACCATGTCTTACCATAACATATGTGCTGATCCTGGTTTTAGGTAGTAAAACGTTTCCATACTTTCTGGCATTTCCTCCATCCCACCTTTGTAGTATCAGCAGGGCTCATCCAACTTTTTCTCGACAAAGCAACAAAGCATTACACCTTATGTCTCCCTAGAGTAACGGAGGCTGAGTTGGCAAATCTTGAGATGTCTAGCCTTCACTCGTCCTTTTGTCCTTCGTCCATGGGTTTAACTGATCTGTTGGTACCTTTCGGTGCCGCATTGTCTACATTGTTTGAATGCCGGAAGCATCTCCCATGTCAAATGGTTTCAGTTAATCCGCAGTCGTTGAAATGCTTAATTGCATCACTTTGACTACTTCCGAACTGTCATCTTCCCATTTTTATCCATCTCATTGACGTCACATAACGGTAATAAAAAGTCCCCTCCAGAATCCACGGGGCCGACCTCAGCAAAGAGTGGATTTCTCAACTTAGCCAATTTACCATCTGGAGCTGATACATCTTTACCCTTTTTTATTGTCGTGCTTCTGTTTTTATCTTGATCCTATCTTTCAGCCATCACATGGAAGACCCTACCTCTGTCTTTCCTTGCTACCTCCGACATAGCTTATCGCAACACTAAGATACACAAGCTCTTTTAATATGCTTAGCCATGAAGCAAAATTTGAATCGCGGGCATAACCCCGCTTCTACCGCATGTGTCCCTATCCTATCCCTTCCCTCCATTTTTCGAGCGTCGGACGCAAAAACTTCCACGTGAAAAAGGCCATATAGGAATTGCTATCTACACGTTGAAGTTGTTTAACTATTCGCATGGGTTCCTTACTTCTCATCTGGAAGCCGAGCACAATGGTTATTAACCTCTTCAGTCCTTTAAAATTTACTAAATATCTTGCAATCCTAAGAGATTGAAAAACTTTTCACTTTTGAAAGCAACTTCTTCAACTTTAAGTGTGTTCGTCGCACTGATATGCAAATTTAAAGGGTAGTATCTACCTTATTTGACCGTTTACGAAGATTTATTCGAGTCATATATCTTTCATAGGACTGTCAAGATGGATATAGATAATTTACGATTCTTACGTCGTACCATGTAAGGAATAATTCAAGAGTATTTCTTTATCCTGGCAGCTGGGCTCGCCCATTTTATAGAGGCAGTGAGTTATAACTGAAAAAAAAAATATATTTGCGAGTATTTGTGCTTTTATGGATATCTTTCAAAATCACTTAAGCAAAAGTAGCGATTTCTAAGGATATTCAGGCTTGGATGGATGTCAAAATTTTCCAGAAAATAATTCACGTAAATTTACGGAAAAGCCCGGTCAGATTCTGTCCCTTACAAAATGCCATCGGAACAACCTTCTTATTTATTCAGAAATTTGGAACTCAGGGAAATGTATGGGGATGAGTATGAGAATATCGACTCCAACTGGAAA
The DNA here is from genome assembly GCA_006980735.1 of Dasypogon diadema. Lineage (NCBI taxonomy): Eukaryota > Metazoa > Arthropoda > Insecta > Diptera > Asilidae > Dasypogon > Dasypogon diadema. Next base: position 4,874 of record QYTT01077899.1, on the reverse strand, counting down.
TTTTATGTATTTCATCCTTTAGATATTTCCATTTGGATGCGCTCACCTAATCAGGACATGTTCAAACAAACAAAGTATATCCCAGTCCCATGTCAGAGGTGGCATTATTCTAATCAAATTTGACTGCAACGCTCCCAAGAAAAATAACAAATGTAGCATGGACGTGAAGAATTTCTTTGTCAACAGGTCTAATATGAGCTTTGTGAGGAAAATTTCTTGAATAAATATATTAAGAGTTGTTCCGCACCTAGCACAGCACCAGGAATTCTCCCCTTGGCTGTGAACTTCTTAGATTTTCACTATCACGACCGACCTCGTTTTCTATTGCCACACTAAAGAAGGTCGGAATGACAGGAAATCATCGAGGGACTTCGAGTGGGCTTTACTTGAACAATCTGTAACGAACCTAATCTCATATGGGGGAGGAATTGAAATAAAGTTGCAAAAGTTTTGCTTTTGACGACTTATTACATTCGCATGTAGAATCCTTGAAAAAGTCTGTAGGAGATTAGGACAATTTCACTTCAGTTTCAGTTTCAGTATAGGGAGTGAATACTTTCACAATGAACATTAATGTTCTATTACCAAGGGTGTAAAATGGGAGACTCGATGAACGTGCCAATGATAAAAAAAAGTATTTAGAGACAGAATAACAACTCACGAAACGAACTCTTTGGAATTTCAACTTAGAGGCTTTTAGTGGAAATGGTCAAGTACAAAACTTTGCAAATGCATAACCACTCATGCTAACTATTCCTCAAGTCTTAATTAATAGAAAACAAAATTCCAAAGGAAGATAAGACAAAGTTTTAAATTTATTATTTCAGAGCTCAGAGTTTTGTCCATTTCTCGTATATTTTTCCCTTTCTTTGGTTTCGCCCTGTAGTCCTTGAAAGTCATTTTCTAGATCTTCTTTCTTATGTACTTTTAGACCACCATTAACACTGACTTGAGTCTCTAGATTTCCCTCCCGTAATTATTGGTTTCAGGTTCTAAAGGATCCTTATTTGCCCAAATAGCTGAAAACTTTCAAAGAAATTTGGCATCTTTTATACAAGATATATACATATCTTATGTGTTTTCTGATTTCCTAAATAAATTTGCAAAATCAAATTATCTTTGACAAGTATTTCCTCGGGATAAGTTCCCATGCTTTTAATACATTTCCAGCTGTTTTTGAAAGGAGCATATAACTTGTACTACGAGTAGTGCTGCGATGTATATAAAAAAGTGAATTTGATTTATCTCTACATGCAGGAATAGTAGGCAACCGTCGTAAAATAGGGCAAGAATAAAGATTTGACAAGAAGCATACGAGTATTCGTGGACAGGAGCCTCAAGCGACGCAATCCACCATAAAGTTGGCCCAGCATCTCATTTATGTGGAGGCGACAAGCCATTCATTGAAATGAACTCGAAGATTTCTTACTCGGTCAGAATAAGAAATAGTAGGGCTGTTTAGAGTGACGGGAGAGCAATCAAAAGAATCTGTTACACGACGGTGAAAGGCAATGCACTGTAGTTTATGGGGGTTAAATAGCAAACCATTTACAGTCACCCAGTCTGAAATATTCCGCAAGTCCGAGTTCAAGCAGTCAATACAGTCCTCCATAAGACCAGCATATCTGTCGAGATATACCTGCACATTTTTAGCGTAAATATAAACTTTACAGTCCTCAACTACATTCGGAAGTTTATCGATATACAAAAGCAGAGAACGAAGCATCGAACCCTGAGGAACGTCAAGTACAAGGGGTAGGATCCCATGATATGCAACCTTTCACCCTCATCCGCTGAAACCGACGGGTCAAAAAAAATTTCAATTACAGAAATTGCTGTCCGATGGAAATGGAAATTAAGAGCTAAGGAAGTTAATTTTGATGGTTAACAGTATCAAAAGCCTTAGAAAAATCTAACAGCATACAAATAAAAAACGTTATCGGTATCTAGAACCCTGCGAAAGTCAGAGTTGACACCAAGGAGGACAGTTTCACAATTGTGAGACTTCTTCAAACCCAACTGATAAGATCCCAGAAGATTGTTACGCTACAAATGTTGCGAGATCGACAGGGACATAAGCTTTTCCAAGAGCTTGACCAAAAACCATTAAAGGCAAATCGGGCGAAAATCACTAGGAGCGTTAACTCTATGATATTTAGCGACAGGGACCAACCTGCTGTACTCAGACACCTAAAAAGCCCTTTGATTAGACATAGTTGATAGTTTACCTGAAACGCCCAGAGGTAACAAAATTTAAGGATGACTTGATTCGATTTGTGGATGTGGTAACTATATCTATCCCCAATTATTCCCGCACATTCCTTGCCAAAGGTACTGAAAAATGTATTCTCATAACTTGACTTAAACCTACCGACCTTCAAATCCCCTGCATTTCCATAAAATTTATAACTAGAGTCCAGAAAGCTTAAAGAAAGGAAATTAATTGAACTGACAAAGGGTCGATACCAGCAGCAATTGGCATGTCATAAATTTCAATCCCTTTGAAAGGTCATAATAAGTACAAGCGGAACTGAATTTGACCTTAACAAAACAATTTCTCCCAGAAGATTTCCTTCTTATGCCATCCCCCCAACTTCTTCAATGTCACAGAGTGAATATTTTGCTTGGGGATGAAAGAATCGCCTTTGCTCCATCCAGTCTCCAGACCAGAGTCCCTTGTTAATAATAAAATTTTCCGTAGTAAAGGAGAAATTTCACAGAGTGCAAGGAAGAACGGAAACTATAATAACAGCATGGTGGCATCATCAGATGGTATAAATACATGGGCCGAATAGGGATGAGAATTCTACTAGGCTAAGGGTAAGCACTACTCTGTCTTGGGTTTACGGGGGGGTAATGTCAAGAAATATAATCCGGTTGAAAGTAGGAAAAGAAGAACAAGCAGCTTTTCTTGATACTCAGATCGGCTAAAGGACATAAGAGGGAGGAAACTTCCGTGGGGTTGAGGATCTAGGTCAGGACACTCTTATCCTCTTTAAAATTAAGTCAAAGTAAGCTCAGTCGAAAACGTTTAAATTACGGCAACCTGTAAAATTGTTTTTGTTTTGTTTTTTGCATGAGTTCATGCTGAAAGTGTCTTCAATTTTTCACCGTTGTAATGATGTTGAATAAACGATCTCCACCTGGAGAAGGTTAAAGATTCATTTAAGTTGAGATTTCCATAAGAAGTTTTCCACATTTCCCACGCTAAGTACACGAAAGGTACACAAAGCCTCAAGGCAGTGACACTTATGTAGAGGTTTTTACTTTGCGATTAAATTTTGACTACGTCGGGGGCATTTGCACTACTCCGGGTAATGGAATTTCATTAGGAATTGCTGTTAGAATTTTAAGTTTTAAGGAGCTAAAATCATTGCTACAGGGCACTGTTTGCACTCATTTCAATGAAAAGACGTTGAACGCATACTTTTGCCTCAAAATTAAAAAAAAATGAAAACACCACCCATTTGTATCGTTTTTAATCATATAAAGTACTTTTGCTTAAATTAAAATTGTGCACGTAGCTTACTCATGAAATTCGTGGGGCCAAGAGCTTCTTTACATCAACATAGAACTGAGATAATGGTCAGACACACCATCTTGAGAGCCAAAGTACTCCGAAAATCCTGCCGGAAGATAATACAATTCACGGCTATTGATTTGCAGATAACACTAATGATAAGGCACAGCCTCTTCCACTGCCTCTTATAAGGTTCAGCGCTCAAAGAAATCGCTAAGATTTTTATATTCATAGGGTGAAACACGGTGGTCATCTTTAATGCCATTATTATTAATTATATAACTCCTTTCTTGATTTTTCAAAAACTTATAACAGTATATGTATGCGACAAAAAACTGTAAAATGTCCACAAATTTTCATTTTTATAATAATGCGATGAACTTTATGAAGAATTTTCCGTTGAAAAAACCACAAAAAGTTAAGTAGAGCGCAGTGATAATTCCTCTAAACTCCTGCCGTCTATCGCAGATGTTCCTCAGGGCTCAATTTTGGATCCACTGCTTTTCTGCCTTGATATTAATGACCGTCGACCGATGATGTCCAAATTTACGTTAGTAATCCCAAAAATCTTATGGATAATGAAATACGAGGATGGGATGAAAAACTCTGCGACCGTCAATGAAAAAATACACTTTGAAAAAAAAGTATATCTTTATTTTTTTTATAATCTCTTCTTAATTCAATGCAATTGATCCATCGATGTGGCAGCTTCTGAAGATCTTCTCTGAAGTAATTTTCTTGAAAGGCACTTAAAATACGTATTTACAGTATTCATTACTTCTTCATCTGTAGAAGATGGGCAGAGGGTGCTGGTTTTAGGGAGAATAAGGTGGATGGCTAACTAAATCGAATCTTGGTTCCTCCAATTTTTGTGTGACAACACAACTTGTAGTAAGGGGCATCTTCATCTACCGTATTATCCATATCATAATGGATTTGCTTCGTTTTCTCAGTAGATATTTTATCATAACACGATATTCTGAATTTTTCATTTTGGAATACACGTTGCCGACTTCACTTTAACGATACACCAGAATCGCACTCACTGTCAGACTTCAATAAAATTTGACAAGTAATCCGGTTAGCCTTCCACTCGCTAGTATAGGGAGCGATGGCTACATGAAGAAAAATCGAACCCCTCAATTCCACAATTCTTTGTCACCAATGATTATTTTGATCTAGACCTAGAATATTCGTGTTTTCTTCAATGACAACCATTATCGTCATTTTTAACTTCAACGGCTTCAACTGGTGGAGGGTTGGTGTCATCCCCTAAGTCTTCAGAGCTTTACTACTCACCCTCCTGCATGGATTTCAACTCTTTTCAGGTTGGGTTAGGTAATTACCCGTATCG
>QYTT01077897.1:0-22850 GCA_006980735.1 Dasypogon diadema | reverse complement strand
CCATCGTATATATCATATACATATGACATAAAGGTCTTGTTCAATATAGCAGTTTTTGCAGTCGACTGCAATTTCTAACTTAAAAAGTCCAGTCTGCTTTAGGTTTTATTTTGCATTGAGTTATAATTATACACTGTTAATATTTACTTTTTCGCTTCAATTGATTACAATTTTATTACGATAATTTTTTGGCATTTATATTTATTTATCAAATAAATGCTTAGGTAAAATATTGCCACGAACTAAATAATTTAATTTAATTGAAGAAGCATTAATTACATGCAAAATAAATGCTCTGCGAAAAACGTACGCTAATAAAAGCACTAACAAATTCAAAATATTGAATCGAATGCACGATTACTTGTAGCACGAGATACCTTAACACTTCTGGAAGATAATCAACGTTCTTCTATAGACCATAGAGAGAGGACGATCGGATACTAAAGAAGCAATCAAAGAACATCTTAGAACTATGAAATGGAATCAATGGCACGGAAAATAAATACCTGCGTTACTACAAACAATAAAATATGCCTTAAACTAAATGTAATGTGTCCGGCAGATAATTTACACATTAGATTCATGGAAATTAAGAAAGTTTGCAAGTAGTCTTAAATTTTTACGCAAAACAATATATGTATGTTAATTTTAATTTTAATGGGGTGGTGAGAGTCGTGTATTTTAAATGTTTTTAAATAATATGAGAATGGAAAAATAGATATTGTTCGATTTAATTTTAATTTGCTCGAAATATAAACATATGTACTATATATTTTTATTAAAAGCAAAGAAAAAATTTTCCAAAATTTGTTATAAAATAATTATATTTCAATGGCATACCCATAAAGGCAATGATCTGATACTAGCACCCAACAAAGGAAATAAATTCTCTTGAAAAGAAGAAAAGACTTTAAAGATATAAGGGGGATATTTCATAGCAGTGTCAACGTCATCAGCTTTATTATCTGCTTATAATCCAAATTCTATTATTAAGAAGTCTTTATTCTCCTCTTCCAAATCCTTTGCTGTGTCCTCTACAAAGGGTACGTTTCTTTTTCTTTACTTGTTTTCCGTTGAAAACGCATTCTACTATTCCCTTAATCCTAAAATTCCTCAATGTATCTATACTGAAGGACAAGCAACATATTCCATTTGGTATAAAATTGCGCCGGCGCTCAACATTACAGTTCTCCTCCATACTGTTGATATCCATCGACTTGCTTTTCCTTTGGGCTAATGGCATTTATGCTGTACTAGGACACAAGGTACTAAAGGAAAAGGAAAATACCAAAATATTATTGAGGGGTAAAAGCGTCCCTCACAATTGATAGAAAACACATGAAGCAACGAGTGTTCCTTTTAATTTCTCAGTATAAGCGGCAACGTTAAACTTTCCGGATGATTCCTCTTCTGAAGAAAGGTTATAAAGATTGTGGAATTAGTGCTTCTTGGAAATCAGTTAAAATAATAAAAAAAGCATTACCGGATACAAGAAATGTACTAACAAAGAAATAGATTTTAACGCGTAAACCTTAAAAAATGTGCTAATAATTAATTCGCTCATTACAGCATATCGTGCATTGTGATATTGATGAGTGATTACTTAACAAAATTGTATAATTCTTAATTTATATTGTGTTAATTGTGTAAGATAAAGTTAGCTGTGCTTACATAACGTGATTCGGCAGCAAAAACCGGAATAAAGCGAGAATCAAATCCTTTGATGAATTAAATCTTGAGGAATTTAATAGGATTAACGACAGGCATTTTAGCTGCAGTAATAAATTAACAGGTTGGAGAGTAATTAGGTAAGATTAGGAATAAGTCTGAATTCAGTTTAAAAGTGCATACAAAGACGATGTTCGTTTCGTTACGAATATTCAAAATGAGTTCTACTTCATACGAAATTACTTCGGGTTCTAAGTAAATTTTAATACTAAACTTCTTAAGGGTATATACTTTCAAATCCCTTGTGAATATAATTTCACTTCATGCCAAATAATTTTAGAATTTTTACACCTGAGCGTATTTTTTACTACTTTCATTAAATTGATTTGAGATATCATAAAAACAATTCCGAATTTACATAAGTTCAATTTTGTGTGTGGTTAATAATTTTATAATTAACGCATCTCCTATAAAACTAACTATTGTTCAAAATATTAACATCAAACTTATGAAGGTGCGAATACGTTGAGTTTCTAATTTAAAATTAATACTGCTCGCGTGAAAATTTTTGACGCATTATAAATTATGCAATCTAATATGAGGCTGGGATAATAATTAATGCGAACGGATACCAATAGATGGCGCCAAAAAATTTAAATATATGACGCTCATATTAGTTGTCAAGTTTTATTTTAGTCTGACAGTCAGTATGATTTTGGTGTCTTCTTAAAGTGAAGTCGGCAAAGAACAATCTAAACAATGGGTCCACTAGTCCAATGGTTGTCACTCAAAAATTGGAAGAACTAAGATTTGAATTAGTTGATATTATTGATATTATTTCCCAATGACTTTTATTTGAACAAAATTCACTTACTTACTGTGCTAATATTCTCGGAATAGATTTTGTAATACTGTAATGTCATTTATAAGTGATTTAAGTCAAAGTGTGAAAGAAATTGATGGGAATGAGAAGTAGTCTCTTATTGCACCAAGGCTATATATCGATATTGGAAAGGCTAAATATTGTAAGCGGCAGAGCTGAAATTTCAAGAAGAAAAGGGGAAAAATCTGATTATATTAGCGTTATTTCATTAGATTAATTAATCATGTAATAAAACGTTCAATAATGCCTTTAATCATTTTTTATATACATTTTGATATTTTGTTTTCCTCTCGTTTTTAGATTCCTAAATATAAATTTTTTTATTTTTAGTAATACAAGTAGATATGTAAATTTTGTTATAAAAGTTAACTAGTAAAATCTAAGAAAGCTGCACGCCTATTGAAATTTTAAAAACTATCAAAAATCGCTTTAATTTGCTTGAATTCATGCCTAAGCCTGCCGCAGATCACGGTATCAAACTCTCAATTCATGTTTCCTTATAACAAATTCTTAAGCTAACCGCAGAAGCACAAGTGACGTGGTGTAAGATCTGGTGAAATAAGAGGCCAAAAATGGAATGCTCGGAAAACGACGACGATATCCTTTTACTGCACCTGAAGTATTTTGCCGTCTGTCCAACTGTTAACATACACCATGTTCACGTACTAGATATTTGAAAAGCGTTCTTAGAACATACCTTAACATTAATTTAGGGACCTTTACTTGAAGCTTTAACAATCTAATAGTACTGAAAATTCCGAAACCTCCCTTATAAAAGGATCAGTTTTTTAACAATGTTATAAAAAAGACATAACCTTGTAGGTGTCTGATATCTTGAAGATAAATAATTTTTTCTTGACTTTTCCACACTGTATGTAAACACAATTGAAATGTGATGACGCGACGAGCATTGGTTACAGTTCTGCATTCGCATGTATGTACTGATGCACTTGATCACTTTTCTATTTGAATTTCTGGAATGCGTAAATCTATATGTACGTAAGTCATTATGTGCATACGCATGCTGTTACGGCCGTTGCTGCTGGCTTTGTATGATGCTGTTGAGTTGAAGTCGGATGCTTTACAATAAATTATGTATGACAACACGCCTGCGTGAAGGAAAGGAAGAGTGACACTTACATATTCACTTTTAACAGTGCAATTATTGTATGCCGCTAAACATGCACCGTTATACAGAAAATCTTTAATTTGAGAATTATTTTCTTATTTTCTTTCGATAAGATTTGCCCACTGTCATGTAATTTCAGTTGTTTAGTGTTGCCAATATCTAATAGTCACCACACAAAAACCCACAGGTGTTAAATCGAGTGATATTGGTGGTCTGCTGATGGTTCCACCTCGTCTAATCCAGAATTCAAAAGTTATTGTCAACCAATGCCTAACAAATTATCCCATAAGGTGACGGCGCGTTGTCTTGGTGAAATATTTTGTTTCTGAAAACAAATGATAAATAGTATAGGTGGGGTACTCTTCTGAAAACCTTTCCATCTTGCTCGTTTTCTTGAAAATATTAAAATTTCGAGCAGAACATCATCCTAGATACGTACCCATATCCAACTGACATAAATTTATCCCTTTTTTATTGTTCCGGAAATTTTCGCTCTCATTGTTCATAGAAAGGCAACGGGTTTTCTTAAATTTTAAAAGTTCTTAAAGCTATCTAATAGTAGTATTAAATGAAAGGAAAACTTATGTGGGTTCCAAATTCTGTACGAAAGGTGCATGTTAATTACAGTTTTTTCGAGAAGTTTATGTGAAAAAAAGGGTAATCAAATCAAAATTTTGACTTTGTAAATTCGTAGCTCCTAAGCCAAGAGGAATAGGAGAGTGAGCAGGCACTCATTTAAAAGTTACTCTATGATATAGTACCAGAACCAGACTCCTACACTTATCATGTTTAGTATGAGCTATACGCCGTGCACCGTAAAAAAATGACTAAAAACCTTCAAGTGTGCCGTTATCTCGAAACCAATTCCCAACGGGGAATATGCTCTCTCCCATACAATTTTTTTTTTGTCTTATGGAGGCCTAGTACTGGATTTCCGACCGGTCATTTTAACTGGAACGTAGTGAAGTACATAAAACAATGAATCATTATTAGAAATAAAATTAACCCCTTTAAAAGGCAATCTAAAAGAATTAGATTAAATATCCCAAAATTTATTATTATTGTCCAGAAAAGCTTCTAAATGATAAATTGTGAAACGACTGTGGGTGAAAAGGAGGTTCTTAGGCTATGCAAATGTATATTTCACCAAGAATTTTTTAATGTGAGAAAATTACGAATGGGCGAATTAATTAAAAATTATGGGTGCAAAAATTCTATTATGAAATATTAAACATTTTATGCGTCCGCTCCAGATTATGGTGGGTGGTTTGTAAAGAAAACCAAATCGTACGCGATTTTTACTTTGAGTTCACCCAACGAGGTATCAACTGAAAAAGTAATAATATTAGTTATGCTTTTTATTTGAATTTGGATCAATGGGAATTTTGAATATTGGACATGAAAGCACCCGCTGGCAGTAATTTTGGGTAGTGATTTTGAAAGATAGTACATACCAAGTAGAACCTACGAAATACGGAGTTTACATTTTGGCATACTAACTTATTCAATTGCCTAGCTGTTTCATGATTTTTACAGAGTTAAAAATCGTTGAATATTTGCCATTTTGAGAAAGCTAATTTATAAGGAAATGCAGCTATCATGTTTAAAAAAGTTAAGAAACTGGATTGTTCTTTTAATAAAAACATTAAAGATACTTCATGTTGATCATTCAGTTCAATATTGGTCAGTGGATAATATTAAAATTAACTGGAGATGATTGCACTGAAGCTGTAAAAGCAATTATAAGAATTCTATAATATATGAGCCGTTTATTTTGAAAGTGACCTAAGTCACATTTTTCAATTTTAGCAGCAATCGATATATACGTGTAATTTAAGTCATTTAACACCTTCTTTTCCAAGGGTTGTAAAAGTGGACTTAGGCCACTTTCAAAGCTTGGAAATTAAGCAAAGGGTTTTGTTTTGTTTCCATAACAACATAACATAATATTCATGAAAATAAAGGGTATGTGTAGTAAATACACGTCGTTCTGAACACACCCGAATGCAAAGACAAAGCCTGTTATATTTTCAACATTTGAACATGTATCCAATTATAATGACATTTTTGCAAAAATATATCGTTTTGATGTTTGGGAAGAAAATCTGTAGTTACTTTTTGTTTTATTACACCAAAAGAATTTAAAAAGAACAATAATGTGAAATTAAAAACGTAAAGGTTGTACCGTGCAAAATAAATATCTTTTCTCAACTTCTGCTTTGACAATGTTTCTTCCTTTTATTTTTTTATTACCTTGATTTTGATTAATACAATAAAGAGGTAATGTTTGCCAGTTTGTTGGAAGTAATCTCCGGAACTTCAAACATTTTTTCAATATTAAAGAGGTGGCACCCTCCATTTCAAAATAAGCCACATAATATTCGGTTTTATGACAAAGTGGTAGAGTAAAACGGACTTAAAAAAAAGAAGGTCAGAGAAAAACATTCGTACTTCTGAGCTCCCATCAATGTTTCTCAGAGACTACGTGACATAGAAAGCTAAAACTTGACATAATTATACGTAGTAATGATCCAAACAAAAGATTGAAATACAAAATTCTTAACTCGCAATTTTAAGGGTGTTTTGGGGCGTTCAAACAAATTACATTTTTTCTTTGTTTTCAACCTCATCGTGCAGGATATCAAATAAAATCTTTTAGTATGAGTAATCTATGCGGTCGTTGGGGGAATACAGGTTGTGTCGACTTCCCTAGGCCTGTGCCCCAACCACCCATGCATCCTGGTGACCCGGATGTTGTCACAATGCCCTATAAACTGCTGGGAGAGAGAAAAAGAAGGGGAAGACTTACCCAACGGTGGAACCGCCCTGCGGTGAAAGGGGACGGGAGAATTGAAAAAACTACAGACTCAACTTCTCATCATCGAGCTTTATTAGCCCCTATAGCGAGCCGCCAACCTTTAGAAATTTCTATAACAACGCTTTAGTGCAATTATCCGAATCTCTACTCAAGAATGTCAAGAAAATAACTGGTTACAGGAAAAATGAATACGGTTTATCAAAACCTACCTACCAAAAATCAATACAGCTTATCAAGATTTGCAATCCAGACCCTAGGAAAAAGCGAGTGGTCTTTAATTTTGTACTCAAATTGTCCCATGAAAAAATTAGCAAAATATGTGACATGCTTGCAATAATTGATAAGAACAACATTTAGAAGACCTCAGATTTATTAAACGGACAGTTCCCCACAATTAAGTTCACATACGAAGTTGAGCGAAAGTCAATGCTAAAATGGAAACAGTAGGATTGCGCTTTCAAAACATGTTGTAGAAGAAAGCCAAGCTACTGGACGTGGAGAAAAGAATAACAGGCCGCATAACATTGACGAAGATTGATTGACACTTTTGATAGAGATCTCCAATCATGTAGGACTCAACGTATGGGAGTCGATCTTCATCAAGAAATTTAAAAATAAAGCGCTTGGTGACAACAACGGACCAGGTGACTCAACTTTCATCAGCTTACTCTTTGACCATCATCTGCGATATGATTTAGGACAATGATAAACCAGCAACATTACAATAATGTAAATTTCACTTTCCTTGACCTTGTAATAAATTTTGTATTTGTTTGCCTCAGAGTTCAATATTCTCTGATCAGTTAGGCACAGTGATTTTCGATATTAATTGCAGATCAAGTGTTATTGACCTCAGTTTTGTTTTTGTCAGCCTGAAGATGAACTGTTAGCTCGAAACACGGTAAAAAAATTCACAAAACAGCGAAAATTAAAATACAACTAACTTATAAGGCCCCATCATAAGAAATTCATATTTAAAATACAACACACAAAAATCAAACAACGACAATAAAAACAGGTACCTACCGATAACGCAACTTCTCCTCAATCGAAGATGACGGACGCAGGCGGAGCTAACAGGAGGCAGTAAAGAAAATGTTTGTAGATCCAGGTAAAGACCACATCGACTGCTAAACACAATTATGTTAAATAAATTTAATAAAGATACGACAATGTAACCTGTCTACCACGTTAAGCTACTTGCATTCGTGGGATGGCAGCAGGAAGAGAAGTTTTTTTCCCTTTTAAACTGCGCATCGTTGAAAAATTGTACCGAAAATACCTTAGATTAAAATAATGTCAATTGTTCTTTGCCGTTCAAAGGTATTAATGGCGGTTTTTGAAATTACCTAATATTTTACAAGAATTAGCGTAAATCTTTGGATCTTCAATTTTCCCACACATATTGATAATTATTCAAAGCATAATCAAAATCGCTTATGATTTAATTTTTTGTAGGAATTTAAGTTGTGTTTTATCTTTGCAGGAACCGTTCATTGATAAACTCCAGCAAAAAGTCATGAAGGATGGTAGTAAAAACCCAAAAGCAAAATTAAAGGAAAATTGCAAAAATGAGTAGTATTTATAAACGCTCAAATTTGGTGTCATGCGTAAAATAGTTTCATGAATCGTGTGAAGTGAAGTTAACCAAAAAATATCATTAAACGGCAATTTTATATTATTGCAATACAATGTGTCCAAAAACACACGTACGGAACAGAACAGCAATCTCGTACAGCCTGAGGCAGCTATCACTATTATTTTTTATTTCCACTGTTCTTTCAGAGAATATGTGCGTGGGTAAGTAGAAAAAACTATATTTCATTAATTTAAAACCCATATAGTACATTTCTGTTACTAATAAATTCGTTTGACTTTGCTATTTCTACAAGAGTTTCTGCACCTGACTATAGTAAAAGAATAAGAGCAACTTTACTTCTAGCTACATTTCTTGAAAATTTCACCAAATAAAAAGAAAATGAAAATTGCTGACGGCTCAAGAATCGAATGAGGTACTGAATGTCAAATTGAAACTCTTATTTCAAGGACTGCAAAAATTTTTCCAATTGTTTTTTATCGAAATTGTGAATAAAGGATTTTATTTAACACAACATCGCTTCCTTGCATAAAAATTTAGAAGTATGTATGTGGGGGTATACATTTGAATGAAAACTATCCTCGGGCTTTTTTTGAGGAGAATTTCACATGCGTAAATAATAATTTCTTTAGAATTTTTCTAAAAAAGGAAAACTTTGGAAATATCGTACTAAATTAAATCATCATTCGCTTTTGATCACTAGTCACTCTGGGGACCGTCGCATGATCTTAATCACTTTAGACTAGTAGAGACTCGATTGCGTCTCCTCGGAGCTTGCATTACAAAGCAGGTTGCATACTGATCTGGCATGTTGAAAAGCCACACATATCTCGCAGCCACACATATGTAGCAAGTTAATGGCAATTTTGTCGTTGATGGGCGCATAATCATAAACGATATAAGGTGTTTTATTCTGGCATTCCAGACTGCATCAATCTTACATGACTAAGATAATATCTTATAATATCGTGAAGCCGTATACGTGGTGCACCAAAACAACAAAAAAAAACAGAAGGAAACGTGATGACCAGGTATAAAATATGGCAGGTATAGACAAATCTAAATATTTTAAAAAGCAGTTGCTATATGCCAATTGTGTATATAACTATTTTAATAGCTCTTGACCCCCCTATCCACAAATTAAGTTTGATTGCAGGATTTTGAAGCACCCTGTATATGTTTTTTATGAAAAGTGTCTGCATAATATGCAGAGTGCATAAAATGTAAAGGGGTAGTAAAATATGGCAGGTATAGACAAATCTAAATATTTTAAAAAGCAGTTGCTATATGCCAATTGTGTATATAACTATTTTAATAGCTCTTGACCCCCCTATCCACAAATTAAGTTTGATTGCAGGATTTTGAAGCACCCTGTATATGTTTTTTATGAAAAGTGTCTGCATAATATGCAGAGTGCATAAAATGTAAAGGGGTAGTGAACTTGACCCAGGGTCAAATCTAAAGTTCACTTCGAGGCAAACTTCATGTTTTTTTAATGTAACACCAAATTTATGACATCGGAAACTGAGAGAACATAACATTTTACGTTGGGGTACATGGTTTATTTAACTTAAAAATGTTATGGTTTTAGATTTTTCTGGTCAACTAGTAGCCAAGAGATACCCACATGGTTACACCAAATACCCCTGATAATGAGTAAGCACTCATTTAAAAGCCACTAGTATTCTCTACGATATAATTTTTCAGAAATCAGGTTTAGTATAAGCTATACGGCCTTCATCCTAGAAGACGACGAAAAAAGTTTTTCTTTTTCTTCGGTGAAAATCTCGAAAGCGTCTCGATTTTTTGGGTCATCATCAGGCTTAGGACTAAACAGAAGTGGCAATTTAATTGAATTCGATACGTGTCGTGTATTACTTTATAAATAAATATTATAACCGTCGCAGCAAGTACTGTTTGGTTTGAAAAGAACTCGTTTAATTTCTCACAAGTACCGTCTGAAATTCTCTCAACTAATTTTGGATACTCTATTTAAAAATATTTAAAGAAATTATTGATTTATTATCTAAATGTGCATGAAGCAAATATGTTGGGAGCCTTAATAATCATAATGCTTTGTTCAGTCATAGAGGTGCTTAATTATTATAATTAAGCAGCTCTACAAATGGTTCCTTATATGGTCCAGGAGGGAATTGTCCACAAACATGTTTTAATGTGCCACTAACATTGAGCGCTCATAACCACAGAGTGGCAAATTAGAATGAATCGGTTATGGTTGCTATGAGAAAATGTTACATCCAGGTAGATTTAATAAGCTTTGTTCAATAAATTTTCGTAAGCTTCACAACGGATGGTATTTGTATTAATATGTGCGTTACCTTTACAATGTTAGATAAAATAGAGCTTTGTTTGTTAAAATTAAAAAAATAGTTTACAGATTCGATTCATACTTACAGAAGACTAATGTGAATACTCTTTTAGAAATCAAAGCTTTAGCAGATGATTTAAATTTTTTTTTAATTTAGTTGAATGGAAGTAAATTATCGACTAACAAAGAAACTTCTTTTTCAAATTTATTTGGGCGAATACTACTTATCGACTAACAAAGTAACTTAATTGTGGAGCTTCATACCACTTGCTTAGGCTTAAAATACGACCTTAGCTTTTTAGTTTAATCTCTATGAATCACTAATTAATGTTATACTAGAGTTCATATACAGCCATCAAAAGGTAAAAACAGTCAAGCGCTGAAGATTAAAATAAACTTATGATAATAAGAAATCATCTAACAAATTAAAGCCTTACCCTAATAGAATTCACTTATAGAGTTTGTTCAGAAAATTTGTCTCTCATAGTGGGATAAAATGTAAATCTAGCTGGACAAAATTAGTTAATTTGTTGATTGCTTTTAATTTTAATTTAAAATACTTATACGAATAACTTATCTAATTTATCGAAGGAATTAATTGCTAACAAGATGTACAATAAGCATTTAGTAAAAATGTCATCTTTCCAAGTACCTATGTCATTTATTCAGAAAAAAACAACCGTACTATCGATGTCATCACCATCACTTCCCGAAAAATATAAAAGAGAGTTGCTAAAATTATTCAAATGAAATAATTCGTATATGTTTAATTAAATATGGAACGTGGAAATAAGCAGTCTTCTTACCAACACCGTATTGCAGAAGACAGTTACAGACCTAACTGCTAATGAAATAAGGAACTTTTTGATAATGCAGGAAAAAATGTCTCATCTTACTTTTTCCAGCATACACGAATAGTTCGAATAGTTTCGAAATTATGACTTAATATGTATACTTGTAGGTATCATTTCGGACCCAATTTATTAAAATGTCACTTCTTAATGGGGTATGGCACATGGACCATCCCCTTCTCTAATAAGTTTTTTTGTTATAATGAGGCAAGGAATCACCCCTTAAAGGATTCACATCCCAGGGTGTCCAAGTTGGGTGTCCAGTGAAAAGTCACCATGAGACAAACAAAGAATTGTATGGGATGGGAATCAACGGCACTTGAAGATTAGTCGTCTTTTAGGATGAAGGCTGTATAGTTTGTACCAAATACGGTTTGCGTACCAGTCTAATGCCATAACGTAGAGAACACTTGTGACTTTTTAATAAGTGTTTACTCAGTCCTTTACTCCTCTTTATTTAAGAACTACGAAATTTTAATTTTTAAAATTTTGCCATTTACTTTAACATAGTTTGTATCCACCTATCCCTTTCATTTTCGAGATATGCTGTCTTGAATTCGAGCCTATTTTGCGTCCCTATAAACAATGAAAGCGAAAATTCTCAGAACAATAAAAATGGGATAGATTTAAATCGGTTGGATATGGATACGTATTTAGGACGATGTCTTTCTGGAAATTTCCAAAAAAGGATCAAAATGGAAAGGTTTTCAAGATTGCAAAAAGTGTCATTAACTTTCATAAATGAAACATTTCAAATATTAGGTCAATTGAAAGGTAAAGGACTACTTAATATGGTATTTGAGCGGGAAACCGTTGAGATTTAAGCTATCGGGTGCATAAGATAGAATTAAAAGACGATAAGTGAAATAGTACCCAAAATTAGACTATCCCCTATACCTGCGAAACGACGTACTATACTCAATGGTCGCTTTTGGTGTTGAAAAAGTATAGAATGGCCCAATAAGTAAAAATTCCACATATAATATTTATAAATTTCAAAGGTTTTTTTATGTTTCTAGGAAATGCGATATGAATATTTACATATATAGTAAACTTTTTTTCAGCGATAAATACGAATCCAACTGGGATTAAAACTGAACCACTATTTATGTCAACATCCCAAGCATTTAAGTTCGTAGTTGGGGAAACCATTACGCTACCATGCAAAGTAACTCATCCGGGTAAGTAGTAAGAGTTTTATTAATCATATTTGATAATTTTTTGTACAAAAATTGTACAAACTGTGCGTATGACCAGGTAAAATCTCTTCACGTTGCTAATTGAAATACTGCGACGATTTAAGGTTACGGTGGACACGACTAACTCAGTGTCGATTGAACATGGAGAACTATTTTTAGACTGTCCTTTCGTCACATATTCCAAAAACAGTTGATGTTATCCGCATTTGCATATGAAGAGTACAGAGGAAAAGCAATCTAAATCAATTTTTTGCGAAAATTCTCTTTTTCACACAGTACTGTTATTTGCATCGAATATTACATGCCTAACATCCGTTAAATAGGAAAATGTACCTCAGTCAATATTTAACACGGCTTTAAGATGCGAGACAAACAATGCAGTCACCGGCAGACCAAGAATTTTAAAATGAATTTCCTCAGTTATTAAGAAAATGGACTCAAATTTTTTTCCCCTGTACTCTGCGTATGCATTTACACTTTTTTTATCCGGGAAAAAATTGTAAAATTTTTCTTGATAGCATTTTCTATAAGAAGGAAGGAGGAAAATACATATATCAATAGAATAGCTTAACAACTATTTTCTTTAAAAAATGCGGCCCCCTTCAATTAAAAAACTAATAATCTTACCGAAATATTCACCCAATGTAACGTAAGCTATGGTATTTATTCAACTTTGTTGTTACTAAATGTGGAGAAATTTTTTTCAATAGAGCAGTATTATATAGCTTATATTAAAAAAAAAACATTCTAGAATTAAGGAGCAAGTTGGATTTATTTTTGAGAAATATACCAATTGCTTTGATTTTGAAAAGAATAATAAAAAGTAAATTATGTATTTTTTTTATTCAGGCTCATATGTTTTAGCATGGAAAAGAGGGATAGCTATATTAACTGCAGGGACTGTAAAAGTAACGCCAGACCCCAGGGTAAATCTCGTAAATGGCTATACTCTACAAATACGTGACGCAACTCCACAGGATGCTGGAGACTACATATGTCAGATAGCAACTTTAGACCCAAAGGAAATCATACATCATGTGGAAATATTGGGTAAGTCCGAAATAGTTTTTCCCAAAACCCCAACCTTTCGCAATATTCCACCTTTTGTATACTTTTTATATTAAGTAGGTAGTTATTTATGAAACGAGACATATATTGGAAATATTTTTTTGCAAAACAACTTTCTAGAATACAAGGATTGCGAACGACAAATCATTTTGCGTTCGACCTCGAAAATATCAGCCTAGTGTTGCCATTGTGTTGATGCTCGCGGGTAGCCGCGCGGGTTGGGGCATACGTCAGAAGATTTCTCTCTGAACTGATCTTATCCTGTGTAGAGCTGAACTCTTCACTTTTGAGCTATGAAGTGGTTTAGGCTGTAGAAAAGAACAAAGAATCAGACATATACGAACATACAATCATTAAAAAACATTATCCTCCTTTGCTTGCACAGTCGGATAAAAATGGCATTGAAGTACAAGTCCGTTACCTTAGATGTACGTGGTTTAAGATGGTCTTCTTGGAATAAACTTTCCATTTCAGTTATTGTTCATCAAATCATATGATATTACTGGGGCTTGTAATGGTCATTTTCAGGTGTAAGAGGAATGGCCATCAAGTCAACTATCATGCTGCTAGGCCCAGGGATCATGTTCCTATTTTAGGTTGCATGCAATGAGCGGGAAATAAAATTAGCACTTATTTAACTTTAAAGTAGGTAATTTTATTCCATGACATGTAAATTAATTCCAGTTGTTCATATCAATAAGGACTTCAATCTTCTGTGCTCCGTTATATTTTGCACATTTCGTTCTTATAACTCTAAATGAAATCGAAAAGAAATTAGCATAATGAAGTCTTCTTGGAATAAACTTTCCATTTCAGTTATTGTTCATCAAATCATATGATATTACTGGGGCTTGTAATGGTCATTTTCAGGTGTAAGAGGAATGGCCATCAAGTCAACTATCATGCTGCTAGGCCCAGGGATCATGTTCCTATTTTAGGTTGCATGCAATGCGCGGGAAATAAAATTAGCACTTAGTTAACTTTAAAGTAGGGAATTTTATTCCATGACATGTAAATTAATTCCAGTTGTTCATATCAATAAGGACTTCAATCTTCTGTGCTCCGTTATATTTTGCACATTTCGTTCTTATAACTCTAAATGAAATCGAAAAGAAATTAGCATAATGAAGTACAAAGTTTCCAGAAATGTGTGAATTTTTACATAAAATAAAATATATGTATATGTACATTACACGCCTTTAAATTCATCGAAGTTTCTTCTTGCATATGTTAAAACAGAAACAGTTTTCCAATCTCCCACTAAGAATTTTATGTATAGAAGATACGAAGCAAATTTTGTATTTTCTTATAGTATACGTACAGATAAAGTCTGGTCTTTAATTTCCTCATTGCTCCTCATTTGGTAGGTGGAAAACCTTGGATTTTAGACGGGAAACTTTCAATTAAATTCAGTTTTGTCAAAATTTAATATGTGGCTTATGGTGAAAGCACTTTTAACAATGAAAATTTTAATGTCGGAGTAATGTAATTTTTATTCGTCTTTCTTTTTAATGCTGACCAAAAATGTGGGATCGAGGACTTTCACGATAAGCCTTCGATATCACCCGTCATTCTAAGAAAACAATTGTGTGGAAGAGGCGTGGGCGGATCCATGTGTCATACCCACCGAAATATGGCGTCTTACAGAAATTGTATCCGAATTGTGGCCTACAAGTGTATATTAAATCATACCTAACTTCGGAACCATTGAATGTACGGAAACCTAATTCTTGTCTTGCTCCATAGGTAGTTCGTTAGACTTTATTTGGGTATTAACTTCATTCATGTATATGTTTCCACTTAATGAGCATTGCCTTTCAAATATGGAAAATTTTCTTTTTCTCAATAAATTTTAGCAAAAATTGCACTTTCCTCGGAAACTTCTCCCATTATTTTTCTGTTTTTTTACATAAATGAATTACTTATTATGTTGCCTACAAATCCTCCATACAAAGTCGGATCAATTTCTTTAAGACGCCATATCTCAGTGGGTATGGCAGATGATCATACAATTTTTTCTTAGAATGAGCCAAGGAATCACCCGTTAAAGTATTAGCATTTCAAACCGGAATACCCTGTATATTATCAAATACGCCGGAAAACAGTTATTTGACAAACTGCAAATAAGTGTGAAGAAATTTCCTCCTTAATTCTGACAATTTTCTTCTTAACTATGACGTCATCTAACAGAAAAGCCTAACTCTAATCTTACATTTGTTAGTCCCTCCAAAAATACACCATGTTACTTCCGGTGGTCATTTGCAAGTAAAGAAGGGGTCGCCAGTTCGATTGGAATGTTCTGCATCTGGGAATCCGATACCTAACATCACATGGACAAGGAAAAATAACGTCTTGCCTAATGGTAAGTTTATGTGTTTTGCCTATTGCACATATTGCACTCAAATATATGTGACAAATTTATTACAGTACTTTGAATATTAATTAACACAAGAAAAATAAGACTGATTTTTACCAGGTGAAGATAAATATGTTTCACCCGTATACGTTATTGAAAGCATGGACCGACATAAGGGAGGCGTGTATACATGCACAGCAAATAATGGTGTTGGACAAATTGCGTCCAGTCAAATTATTCTTCACGTGTTATGTAAGTAACTACACTTTAAAAAATAACAAACTATTAAAAAGCATACAATTTTTGGTATATAATTTTATTCATCCCTGTAACATACAGTCCCGATTATTTTGTCTTTTTCTTTTTTATGGTATTGCCTAAGTTCAGCGGACAACCCTATGATGCACACAGCACAGCTTAAGCGAGGGGAAATTTTAGGGTAGAGGAGATTGGAAATTTTAACCTGACAAATGTCACAAGTAAACCAAAATTAATGGCGCGCAATTTGTACTTTGCAATATCCCAGAGGCTTTGCAAGTACATTTCTTGCCAGCAGAACTGTCTCAACTCCTGATAAGTCGCCGCGCCCTTTGCAAGAGACGAATCCGCGCCCACAGAGGAGAAGGTCTGTAGACGTGCGTCTCAACCCGCTCGACCAACAGCGTGGTTATTTGAGATAATTGATGGACAAATAATTTAGACGATTGGTAGGCAGCAATAATAAGAATTTATTGCAATCAAATAGAGTTCCTTATCAGAGGCGACATATTGTTCTGATTGTTAAATCTGTTTTTCAAGTAAACTTCGACTGACTTTATTAACACTTTATTGGTTTTTACAATTTCGTCCAACTCTGTTGGACTCCTGTGATAAGACTCAATTTTGAATACTTCTTGAACCTTTTCGTCATACGTTATTGCAAAATTTCTACCCCGGCAAAACTGAGTTCCATGACTTCTGTGACTTCGATCAATTTTTACGAATCTCGTGAATTTTATCATTAATTAATTTTCGATAGGTGTGATTTTTCCTTAAAGCATTTACTGAGACCTAACTGGTATTTTCTTCATCTAACATCAAACTCCGTACATTTAAGTTTTTAGAGAAAGATGTCTCTTAATCTGATTGCCGAAAATTGTAGCTCTTTTACAGGTTTTGTTTTTTCCAAGTATTGAGGCTTTATGAATTCTGTGACTAATGGTGAAACTTTTGATATTTATAATACTTTCTTTCATATTGCGTCTGTGTGCTTCGTGTGTATGTGCTTCGAGTTAGTCTTTTATTATAGAATTTATGTAGAAGTAAAGAATTTGGAGAATATACAACAGGCACATTATTGAAAGATGACAGTCTTAACTTAATCGTGCTGCTTAAGCAACTGATTGATCACCACATCCGCCAAGAACGTTCTAATCTCACTATTTAATTAACTTGTATATTGTTTTATCGTTACCGCCAAATGTGACAAAATTTCATATGAACCCACTTGCACGGTTAACACATAGAAAAACACATGAAGATATATCAACATCATCTGGATGAAATAAAATACGAATTGATTAAATTAAATAATAACGAAATCAATCATTAAAATAACGAAAGCATGTAAACTTTCACTTGGCATTACTCAAACATAAACAAATTGCGATTTCAATAATACAAAGCTACGAATTTACTAAAAAACATCCAACAAGCATAAAACAGTTAAACAGAAGATGGAAGCACTTGGTAAACGTAAACATTTTTAATTAGATTTTAAAGTGAAATCCCCTTCCAAAGAAATCTTCTAAAAATGCTTACGTGAATAGAAAGATTCTTTCTAAGTGAATAAAGAATGTTTTTCGATCACAGCAGATCAACTTGGTCATCCTCAGTGCACCGAGTTTAAGGGATGTCCAGCTTGTGTTTAATTGCATACATAAATAGCAAAAATAAATGATAAGACCATTTTTGTAATTTGTGAGGAAGCATATAATCAATTGCAAGCAAAATGCACTCCTATAAGTTTACAGGTCTAGATTCTAATCCTACAAGGACCCCAAACTAATAAAGTTAAAACTAATACCATGCCTCTAATGGTTGCGATTTGCGGAGAATTTGTAGTTGTAAAGAAGAAACAAACCATAACCCATCTAAATTAATAAGCAAAATGGATCATGAGCTTTTAACAATGACAAAAAGTATTATTTTCGGATAGCTTTTACTTGGATCAATTAAGGACACTCTAGAAGACACAGTGAGAAATCTTATAGCCCGAAGAAGAAATTTGAATTTGAGTTATTGACTAAAATATTTTGGGAACAGGAAGAAGCTCCAATTATGCCATTTTTGACAGAAGAAGAGAAGTCACGCATGTACAACTAGATAATGTAAAATGTTAAATAAAATTGCCATTATTAAAAAAATTAAACCCAATTTTAGGTGAATCCCAAACCTAACCTATTAAAAAAAATTACGGCGAAAATTGGAGAAACATTCAGAGTTAAAAAAAATATGGGAAATGTCCTAACGAATATATAAAACCAAGCTCTGTGAAGCTAACAACCCCAAATTAGAATTTCATAAAAAGAGTATGGGATTTAATTGTCCAATTTATGCCCAAGAATTATAAAACTGTATTAAACGAGTTAATAAAAATATAAAAATTTACAGTAGTGGCACCATTATTAATACGATTTCAAAAATTATCAATTTCATCACTTTGCCCACGTTTTATCCAACCAACAAACAATGTTGCCCACTTATCAAAAAATATCCGTAATATCCCTAACTATGCATTTGAACAAGTGAAATTCGCCATAATTTTTTTCCCATATTACCAAGAAATCTAAAGTGATTGACAAGAACTTCTGAAAAGTATAAAGAGCAATACCACCAAAAGTGCACTTTCTGATTAAAATACAAAACGTGGTACCTTTAATTGCCGTTTAGCGTGCAATATGTGAAAGTTTCGATGATATGGACCTTCACTCCTCGTTCCCCTGCTATAAAATATATTTCTAAGATTATTTCCCCTCGCCGTCACTACATCGTGAGTGAAATTAAGACGCTACACTACAAAAATGTTTAGTAATACATTAAAATCGGTTGAGTGGTTCGCAAAATATTCCGAAAAATCTCATTTTTACCCCTAAAGTTTGGAGGGCTGGAACGCTCCCTTCACCTTCCATGGTGACATTTAAAAAAATACAGGTCAATTATCTACAATATAGATAAGTTTCATCACGATCTACAGCACCTACCTTTCGCGGTCTAAAAAATTAGCAGTATTAGGGAAGGGTATGTGAGTTTTGTCTACTTTTTAGCTTCGAGTGGAATTTTGGAATTTTGAAAATTCACGTCATAACGCTCGAGAAATAATAAGTTATATGTATCCAGATTTGGCTATTTTTACCACTTTCAGGGTGTGTTTCATTCCCTTAAACCCTTTTAACGCAGGTATGAAAAAATACATATACCCGATGAAGAATTAAGTAAAATAAGTATATATAAATGCGGCCATGGCAAAGTTTTCTGAGTATCATTTTTATATTGTAGTAGATACGGACGTAATGATTATTTTGTTTTTATAATTATTTTATTGAAATGTTGGTCAATTTTCTTTATAGTAAGTCATAATAAATTTTTGAGTAAAACTTTATTTAGGTATTGTACCTATAAAGCAGTTTAAATTAAAAATCATTTAAAAATAGGATCTCAACGTAAAACCTTTATGGTATACATTACATATAATTAAATATAATTATCATTATATACCGTTATATACGGCTATATCTCAAGATGGAATTTCATTAAAGCAAGAGTTGTAGGACGTATGTATTACGATAAAGGCAAAATTATTCATCAAAAAGAACTTTCGTAATAATTTCAAAAATTTCCTTGGGACACATTTGGTACAAACGACTGCAATCCTTTCCCGCCTTCCCAGAAAATTCAGCTTCTTCATAAGCTTTTTTATAATGGATTTCATCCGGTGCAAAAGCTTTGTGAAGTGAAGGACTGCAAAAGAGTAGTTTGTCAAACTTAATATCCAGCAAATAAAAACTTTTAACCTTAGAGCATAGGTGATAATCTCAGCCATTAAATTTTTCCTGTCAAAATCAAAGGGATGTCTAGCTATTTCACACACACTTTTAAGAAGGCAAGTTTCATGGAATCCGTAGCTAAATAAAAGATATTTAAAACTGAACTTCCTTCAAACACGTTCACACCTTTCTAATAAATCCTCAATAGCGCTATAAAATTCACCGGCGGTCAAATCGCCTGGATGAGTGTCTAAATCGGGAACATATTTCTTATAATGAGATTTGTCTATTGATCTTCTTGAGTGCTTTGGCCAAATGGGTACATTGTAGAAGTTAGAAACGTTGTATGGCAAATCGTAATTCATTTGAAAGCCCCAGTCAAAATACACCTTTCTTTTGGGAACTTCTACAGGTACTGAAAATGCAGCTGTGATCTGAAATAAGAGCGAATTAAAATTCCAGGTATATAAATGCATGAAGAATCGCGACCTGTAAGACTGTAAATTGAGGCCACAGTAGATATAAATGACTAACTGGCACGCAAACACTAATTAAGATATAAATAACTAAGAGCCTCTTCCAAATCAACATATTTGCCTGATCGAGCGGATGAAGCTTAAAACCAATATCTGCTGCTATCTTTTTGATAATCCATCGAAAACTAAGTACCATCTGCCAATCATTTCTGAAAACTTAACTACCTCAGCAGATATCACGGAAATTCAGTTAAGTGAACCCAGTTTGTTTGACTTAACCATTATCAATCAGACATCGCTAATTAGTTAAACGAGTTAACCGCTTAAATTTAAGCATCTTTTTGTGGCACATCTTTTCTATCACATAGTTGTAGATGGTGTTTGCGCAATACACAGCGAAATTATCTCGTTACATGAGCTTGCTTTAGTATTTAGAGTATTTAACAATAAATGAGGTATATGCCATGCTCCTGAATCACGCACGCACGTTTAAAGAAGGTCATTGTACAGGTGACGTCCTCGATATTATATCCAAATTATTATAGCGCTATTGAATGCAAAGCGAATACGGAACCAAAAGGCAATTTGAAGAGATTTGGAAAATTCGATTATGAAGTGGTACACGAATAGAATTTAGTAGGAATAGGTGCCTTTGTTTTGTACTTTTAATTTAACTTAATTAACGACATCCAAAATTTTAAAATTGAAAACAGGAAAGAACCTTTCAGTCTCTGTGGCAGGAAAAAACCACGGTAATTGTATTGAGTCATTGAAAATGATAACAACCAGGTATTCATCTGGAAGAATTTAATGAAATATAGAATAATAAATGCTGTATTATGCTCCTTTTTATATCAAGTAGGTGAAAATAAAGATCGTTAGATACGCACAGATCCACACAATGTCTTTAGAGATGTATAATGCCTATGAATAATTGGAAATTGACAGCATTTTATCGAAAATGGTTAAAAACAAATTGGAAAAAGATCTAAAATTTACATAATTATTGCGAAGTAACAATAAGTGACAAGAAGGTAGCGAAAATATAGACAAAAAAAGCGTAAATTAACAATACCAACAGTAAAAATATATAATTCATTTATCTATGGATCTGAGACCACAAAATCTCATTCCATCATGTGGAATGACTTAGGTAAAGTTAAACCAGCTGTGTTCTTTTCTACTGATCCAGTCTAACGGAGAACAATATAATAGGAAGTATTTATAAAAATTGCACTGTCATGACTTTAATTAATTAAAATATCAAAACTGAACTGGAAAGTTTATTGGCTTTAATTTAGACACTTTTGCAAGATATAGTCATTTTTCAGTTTTTATACTTGAATACTTGAACGATCACTGCCGTTGTTGTATCGTTCAATGTGAAATCTCGGTTAAATTGAATCAGCACAAAATAACTAACTACTACAAATATGTAGAGTGTTACATCTAGACAATCCAACATATACATAATTAGCCGCAAGAAAAACGTCTCTTTCTCAAACCGATTCCTACGGCTTGAAAACCTTTCCCAGGGATTTATTTATTGTAAGAGAAAATTCGTCTTTCAGTTGAAACTACAACCTTTTGAAAGCAAATGTCCGCCGTACGTTGGGATCTAAGGACATGTTAAATATGCAAATGCAAAATGAAAAAGATCAAAAGCAAAGTCTGCGTACTATAAAACTATAAATAATATCAGTCGCAATTTAATAACTAGTTGCAAATCCTTTTCTCTTAAGGACTTCTTGCAACCTTTTCTGCACAGAATACACATCAGGTTTTGAAGTTTTCTGAGCACTAGTGTTATTAAATTCTTGCTGCAGAACTATTTTCAACTTATCCTTCGAAGTAATATTATGTTGACGAATTCTTCGTTCATGTAGATCCCATACGTTCTATGAGATTCAAAATCTGGGAGTCTTGGAGGTGTATGCAACTACTTTGAAGCACTATAACTCCAAAATCTTCTCTGTGCACTTAAAGTCATTATCGCGCTTAGAATAGATATTAAGATAGTCATTACTATCCGCGCCTGCTACACACCCCTGACCATTATTCCATCACTACCATATTTTTCGGTTGGTATCCGATTTTCTTTATTCAAAAATATAAAATTTACTTTCTTCCGAGAAAACGACTTTTTCCCAGAATCCATTTGCCTTGTTAATGTATTTTGATGAATAATTCGACTTTGGCGATTAATTCTTGAAAAAAGGGCTTTTTGCGTGCAACCCCTCAATGAAACCCGGCCTTTTCGAGTATTTTTCGAGCAGCATCCGCACAAGTTTCTTTGTTTACTTAATTTTGACGCGGCTCCACACACGACGCTACTCAAAAAAGACTGAAATCAGTAGTTTCTTTAGTAAAATCATGAAAGGAACATCAACATCTTTAACCCATCTTAAAAATCACATACAAACTGAGGAACTGCAGTTACTAGTGACTCGG
>QYTT01077896.1:0-15263 GCA_006980735.1 Dasypogon diadema | reverse complement strand
CTCTTCCGATCTATTTTTAATGGCAGATCACGGTTCGAGTTGTCGAAGTTTGACTGTATATATTATCATATTTCTGTAATGCATTATTATTATGACTGATTGGACTTGCATTTTGCACTAACTTTTGGAATCACATTGAACGTTTCGTCAAATCCACTGAGTTTGTGAAATGCAACCTAGGTCAGATCCCTTATAAAAATATCAAGAAACTTTTTTTCAAAACAAGTTTATTAAAATAATAGCCTCTACAAATATACCAACATTTATAAAATTTACATTTAACAGAGAGACAAGCACAACACAAGTCTTTATAATATAGACGGAGTTTTCTACACAGGTCTTGACCGATATTGTCAGGAATTCCCCAGTTCACATGAGATGTTCATTAGCAGGACGTTCATGAATCCGACAGAATTCGGTGTGCACTGATGCCGTCGTCAATTGGCACTGAGTTCCTCGAACTGTAAGAGCTTTACATCGGTTACCAGTCATGGAAAGTGTTGTTGTATGAATAGGTGTGGTACTGTGGTATAGTAGTGGATTTGAACATGAAAAATAACAAGCAAAAATTATCAAAAGTAGTATTATCATGCTTGCCTCCGACTCCGATCTGACAACTGATCATCCTCATTCATGGATCCAGATTGGTGTGAGGCCATCGACCTGAATTCTGACGGTGCACGTCGTGGTCTTACGTTCGAATCTGAATAGCCGTTAAGCACTGAACTTTCCCTTCGCAAAGGCGTTGGCTCCCTTCTGCTTAAATTTATTCGAGAGATGTACCCATTCTGAATACTGGAATTTTTCTTAGTCGCATCGCTTACAGCCAAAAGCTTTTTCCACTCAAATTTCCTCGACACTTTCGCTAGGTTGTGAGCTGAAATGGAATGAATGAGGTAATATTGAGGCAAGTAATTGCAATTTACCCAAAAGCAGAGCTACAATAGTTTCTGTTAGTAAGGCCAAGTCCATGTCAATAAATCCATAAAGCACCGCAGCCAAGTTAAGGCATAAAACTGACAAAAATAGGCAGCGGCTCAAATAATCCGCGTTGACGAACACCAAACAAATCATCCCAATGAGAAGATAGATTATATGAAAAGCAACAACTGGGAAGACCTGTATGAAGTTTTCTACAATTTCTTTTTTTTTAGTTTTTAGGCGAGAAAGAAGAGAACCAATTTCTTACCACTACCTCCGAAATATTTTGTCAACCATGCCACACGCTCCTCAAAATCTCTGCGTAGGCCTGTTAGAGCACCTGATAATTCTCGTACAATATTGTTGGCTTCCTGCAGATGAAGGATTGTGTCCTCTATTTGGTTTGTGGCCTTTTCATTCTGCTCAATTATTGATTCGCTTGCCCTTTCCAAGGATTCTGAAATTGTTTGCACAGCTTCATTCAGATTACTTAAATCCGAAGCCAATTTGGTATACACTTCTTGAATATTAGCGCTGTGATCATCGATTTCCGTTAATCCATCTTCTGTAATTATAGTACGTTCATTAGAAGTCATGTGTTTGGTTATACAAATGGAAAAGGGTAGGTAGGTCAGAGGAATCCGCACATTCAACCGATGATGTATTTATGTGAAGCAAATATTGAGTAAGTAAGCTGCTGCGGATTCCTCTTTTATTTAAAGAGCTCTTACCAATTTTGTTCTTCAGGTTCGTGATAAAATTGGTAATTTCAATTTGCCCGGACCTGATAAAGGTTTTTTCCTTTAATATCTCACGCATGTTGTTCTCCGTACTCAATCTCTGGGCTTCAGCCAATCTTAGAAGCTCCTGCTGCTTTTCTACCAATTTCAAGTTATTTTCAGCAATTTCATCAAAGGAATCTATCGCTGCTTGCTGGAGTTGTTTCTGGCTCGTCTTTAGTTCTTCCATCTTCTGAAGATTCTGATTTGTGGCCTCCATCAGCTTATTCACGGTCATCTCGGCAACCGCACGGAACTGATCCTGGCGCACTGTTAAACAAATCGCTTTGGCCCTACTGAGGTGCTGATTGTAATTATTCCACGCTTCAGCAGACATGGCACTAACACAATCCTTTAAAGGTACATTCTCGGAGCATTCGAACACCTCGCGCCCCTCATTCTGACTCTGGCAATTCATTAAAGCTATCGCCAATTTAGCTATCTGGTCTTCATTGAGCGACTTGCACGAGTTCTTCAACTGCAGAATAACCTAAGAAAAATAAATTAATCCAGAAAATCTTTGCACAAAGTTGGAAAAGTCGCACCCTTTGCTGGCAAAAATCAAGTTCTGAAATCTTGTTACCCATGAGCTTAGCGGCATCAAGGATGAATTTGTCGCTCTCTTCAGCAAGTTCAAACGGGACAGAGGGCAACGACTGCCCACCGCCACCAAAGTAGTTTGCTGCAAAGATGTCCAGCATAACTTTTAATGCAAGGTAAAAATTCTACTTACTTCTTTTGTCAGGCCAAATATAATCCAAGAAAGAAGCGTCTCCCCAATCAATTTGCGTATTCAAGAGGAGCAGGCACACAGCCAAGATGTAAAGTTTTCTGAAATAATGAAAAATAAATACGTTTTAAAATAACGGACTGATATCAACAGACACCTTGAAGTCATTGATTTGAATTCTTCCTCTAAATAAACTCTAAAAAGTAATCCACAATATACGAGGTAGTCACAATGGCAAGAATCAGGTACGCTTTTTATACAAACTACTCTCTACAAGAACTACGTAAACAGAAAATCTCTTTTATGTTGTCGATGCAATTTCCTCACTAATCGGCCTGAATTACTAGAAAAATCGAATATCATCGCAAACGCTAAAATCTAAACCGATTCACAATCTCACTGACAGCTGACAGACAACTGATTATGTTGCCAAAGCCCAAGAACATGTGTCAACCGGGAGTGTTGCCGCAATGCGGCCCATACACGTTACGATTTGCAGTAGTACAACTTGGTTTGACATCTTGTTGGATGTTGTACTACACACGCTCAAGCAATTGATACAATGCGTTGTATAACTTCACCAGACACGATACAATCTGCAGTACAACCTCAAGGCCTGCCCACAAAAAATTAAAACAATTTGATTTTCATCCAGCCGTTGGACGAAATTGAAAATCATTTGGACAGCAGCCCTACACACGAACACGATACGATTACATGTCCAACTCGACCAAGTTGTACTGCAGATCGTAACGTGTATGGGCCGCATAAGAAAGTAAAAGCCAGAGAAAACATTCTGCTTGTCTCTCAAATAATTTCTATTTCAGACCGTTATGCAAGGCTTGGCTATTTCGGTAAATGAAATAAGTTTCGTACGCAAAATATTGATGCATGAGTATTCAATGGTTATTTCAATTTATAGATCTTATTTATTTATGTTTTATATTTGTGATATATAAATTTATTGATGACTGGTAGTACCGGGACTTCAAAATTGTCATTTCGCTCGCAGAAACATTTCACAGTGATTGGAGGATGAATCGTTGTGAAATGCCAAAGGTTTGGATGATATTCAAATATTAAGTAATGAACTTAGTAAGAAAAGTACTAATTGTCGATTTTGTAATGAAATTTAGTTTTGTATTCATTCTTTGTATATTAACAGTACTTCTATTCCAGAATCCAGATTCCGGTGACCAGTTCCGAGCGGTGACCTGTGCCCTGTGCTCGAGGGAAAAACTTGTAGTATAAGAAATGCTAGCATAATGTATCTTGTGCACAAATAACACTCAGATATCCAGCGTTAAGGTATTATTTGACTCCAGTTTGTGCTTCATGGGTAGCAGAAAGTTTGAAACTCTAGCAGAAAAACAGTCAGGGCTACAAAAATCGACTCTTTACTATCAATTTGAGTTCTGTGTTCTCTGTTGCCTGAAAGTTGTGTCAATATATTTTTTCACTATTAGCTTGTTAAGGCTTCAAGATTTACAATGATATCTTTCTTTCATTCTTAGGCTT
Organism: Dasypogon diadema; assembly: GCA_006980735.1. Lineage (NCBI taxonomy): Eukaryota > Metazoa > Arthropoda > Insecta > Diptera > Asilidae > Dasypogon > Dasypogon diadema. The sequence continues at coordinate 11,315 of QYTT01077896.1, read as the reverse complement.
TATACATTTGACGCCAAGGGGAGTTAATTTTTCATATTTCCATAAGAAGCAATGAAAACGGAGGTGCGAATCGTATTGCTATTATAGATTCAAAGATTTCTTTGTCACGGCCTGGAACTAGAAAAGGTAATAGATTTACTAAAGTACCATATTTTACAGTAACGAACGTATTGCGAGAACTTCACTTGGTGGAGTGCTTGAGCACGTAAAGAAGCTTCAATGCTCTTTTGATGCTCTGCAACGTGAGTTTAATAAAGTTAATTCACTTTCATGGATTTTGAGACTTTGTTTCGGGATAATAATACCAATTCTATATTTGCATAATAATAGTCGTATATGGCTCGATAAAAGCAGTGCTTATAGTTGCACTTCGTTGGATGACCGCGTTGCTGATGTCCAGTCCTAGTGGGGGGTAATGATGGCCTGTTGGGGCAGTAGTTGAAGCGGCTTAGTGTCCGTTGTATCAGCTTCCGTTGGTTCATCAGCACTCTCTCCCACTTGATGACGAGTCTAATGCTGCCGGGACGATGAGTACTCCCACCGGTGAAATAATGCCTATTGCTGGCAAGCAAGCACAGCGCAGTCTGGTGAGATTTTAACTGGATTAGTTTTTTATTTTTTGTTTCTCGACTCAACCCTGCTACATCTGGTGATGATGTTGGGAGCTGTGCCCGCGCTAAGTGTAATGTCGATTCCTCCATTCCAATTTACTGCGAACTTCTAAATTCGCCTCATTCACACGGGTTGATATCCTCGTTTAGATTGACAAAGACTCCGGCTGTATTTGATTTAATTTTCTCGCCAAATTTCTGGCCACATATTGTATACCCGTTAAGATAGAACTTGCAATCTGCGGAGCGGAGCAAAAAAAAAAAATAGGAACGATTTCCTTTTACTATCAGAATGTAAGGAGAATAAAAACCAGAATTAACAGCATCTTACATCTTACAGCCTTTCGAGCTGTTTTGATGTTATTGCCTTCACCGGCTGCATCATGGCTTTCAACATGCAGAACTCTTTGACCCGTCCTACTAAATCGTTCATAGGAGCAGATGCATTAACTCAAAGACTGGTGCTGTATTGATACCGTACAAAACACATTTAAATTGCACCCTTTTAGCACTTCCCTTTTTTTCAAGGGAATTAGACTTGGAGCTCTTATATATAATATGATGAAAGGTACCACTTTTGGTAGCAAATTGCCACCGTTGTAACCCTGCCCTTAAAGATTTTTGCACTTATTCATGCGAGCCTAGCCTCGTCTGGAGCTGTTTTAACGTTATAATGCAACTTGCTAGGAGCAATAAAACCACTTTAAGGTGTGTGCCAGGGCATGAGGGTGTCGAAAGAAGTAAAATTGCGGACCGCTAAGCAAAAAACAAAGTGCTAAATCTAACTTCATTAGCACACAGCCTTTTTGCGGTTTACCCAAAAGTCTCGTCAAAGCTGCTTTCTAAACATGGGAAGAGAGTGCCAAACAGTCACACTGAACTACTGAACTTGACCTAAAGCAAGCGAAAAAATTCGTAAACTACTCGTGGAAAGAAATAGAGGTACTCAACATACTCAACAAATCGGAGCTAAGACACAAACACAAAGTCATAATTGGTCGAGGTGATAATAGGTTCTCGCCAGAAACCTCAAGAAAAAACAAAACACTATTTAGCCTCATAACGAAGTCGGCAATTGAGTTGAATCAGCTTGTCTTCGTTTAAACTTCTAAAATAACCAAGCCCACCTCACAACATCACGTTCTCTTATAACAAGACACATAAATAGGGCTCAATTTCACGAATATCTCTCAACTTGTGGAAAAATGTGTCTTTTAAAGAGCGTTATTTTCTATAATATGAAATGCCATCGAATATAATGAATAAAGTTAAAGCTAAAACTCAACTGTAACTTAAAATAAACTTTAAACCTATCGACCTGCCTTTCCAACCACAACAGTGGTAATATAATTATGATTGCATTAATATCCTATTGCTAATTTTTAAGCGCATTTTACAAACATTTAAAAGAGATACTCATGAGCATTGTAATCAATTTAATTGAAAGAAAAAAGATGAATAATTAATGTAGATTAATAACCTAAGAATTAATTAAATCGGCACATTAGAATATACTTACAATCCCATTATCCACTTCTTTACATCAGTTTTAGCGTTGTCTTCGTTACTAAAATTTTCTAGTTTCGGTAATCCTTTATCCATTCGTAATTTATCTTTACCTAGCATCAATGTGTGTTCATAAGATAAACAACTAATTACTACCACAAAAGCAAAAGTAGCAACGATTGCATTCGATTAAAGCTCAGCTTGAAACTTGAAATGGATTGGAATCATGAGGAGTACAAATATGTCACAAGACTGACACAACGTGAAACAATTTAAAACGCAAAGGATATCAGATTAGTTTCGATTTTTATTTACAAATTACTTAAATTGTGTACTACGGTAGATGTTTTATGCATCTATTATGTCCTCGTCGTCATCATCCCAGTCCCAATTTATATCGGCACCGTTCTCAATGAAATCCTACAAGGACAGGATAAATAAATAAAAAACGTTGAAATTTCTATAAAAAAAACTCACATAATCTAAATTGAGCGGACTCGGTGTTTCACATGAGGTGCAAATCATATAGGCAACGCCTGTATTGTGACCAGTACATTCACAAGTCTGACATGGATTCGGAACAGCAGTTTTAGATATTCGCTTGGCGAAAATAGAAGCAAATTTTTTAATTGGATTTCGCCTTTCTGGTCGAAGCTTACGTGCTGTGAACACTGATCCATTTGTTTCTATAGCCAATGGAGCACATGATCCTAAGCCTTCCTTGGGCAGTCGAACTTGCTTTCTTAAATCTCCATCACCACGGAACTCTTTTAGATCTCGTTTAGAATATGCCAATTCCCTATCCATTCCGAAGAAAACACGTGTCAATCGAGGCTTGTCAAAAACAAATTCTTGATCCATCAGAATATGGAGATTAATACTCTCTTCAAGCATTAATTGTAGAAGAGATGAGTAGTCGAACTAAAAAGGGAAAATCACATTTAAAATTTAGCTTGCCTGTCACCAAAGGAGAACTATATTTTCTGCTATGTTTGCTTATACCTTCATATGTTGCGGAGAGCACTCAGAACAAGGGAGTAGAACGAACGTTTTAGAAACTCCCGGTCTAAATATTAATTTGGCTGCCACACTTAGCGCTTCGAATATGTCATTATTAGTTCCATTATGAGTATCAATGTGATCAAAGTACGGCTTAAGACTGCTAAAGTCAGTAAAGACTTTGTTTCCATGTACAACACTTCTGGGCCTGTCAAAAGGAGCCCTCCCGCCAAATGCTATGACGGCATACCTAAAAACAGAATAATTAATTATGTCTTCTAAAAGGTAATCACGTTGCGTTCACCTGTTATTCGTGATATTGGCATCTTCTAGTTCTTTATCAATTGCGTTTACTACTGTCATGATATTTTTCGAGCTCGTTATATTTCGATTGCAAGGTTTAGCTTCTACAAGAAACACAACATCACTTGATCTCGGTACATCTCCATCACGGAGTTGAATAAATGTTCCTTCTGGCACATATGATCCATTCGTATTGCAACTGAAACGGAAGGCAATGAATAAACTTTAAATTTTTGTTAGAATTCAATTATACTCACTGAACACATTTATCTGGGACTCTTAATGGTACCCTAAGAGTTCCGCATGCTTCAATGTAACCTAATGCTGCAGTACATGCTCCTTTTTGTGCAGGATGATTGTCCTTTAGGACAGTTGACAACGAATTTGCCCCCATTTCTAAGCACATTTCATAGAATGGATATGGATCCAAAACTTCAAAACAACTTGCAAAGTATGGAGTTTTGAAAAACTCGTTACATAGTTCTATCAATTCTGGCGAATTAAAATCTTCAATTTTCTCTGGATTTTGTTTACAACTATTCAAACCCCATGAATTAACAAATTCATCTTCGTCTGCCGTAATTAGGCCATTCGATGTTTTGAAGTCATCAAAAATTTCATTGTTCATTGTGCCCAGAACTCCGGCAGTTTGGCCAAAATACCATCCACTCAACTCAAACCAACATAAGTCGAACTGAATATTGCAATTAAGTATAAAATCCTGCTGGGATTCGACAATTATCACATCGGAATCTCGGTATACAATGACATCGTCTATTTGAACTGGAAGAACTGGCATAGGGTCTTTGCCGATTTGTAGAACCTATGATATTTAGTATGAAGTGAAATTACATTTTGGGATTGACTAGATTACTCAGTAATACTTACATCTCCAGTCACATCAATTTCTAATAAATGACCTTTTGTTACGAAGGTAAGTTTTCGCGTGGATATAGACATGCCTCCCTTCTTTAATGTCTGAAATAAATGGTTAGAAATTCATATAGTGTTTTTGCTTTCTTTAAAAATCTGCCTATAGTTTATTATAATATTCTACACCTCATACGACACCGATATGATATTATCACAAATTTGCTCACCGAAGGCTCCAAAAGAAGGGTGAAATTCTTATTGAGAAAATCGTGTGTAAGTAAATATGAACACTGGTCGGGATAAACATCCTCAACAATATCCTCGTAGCGTAAATTAATCCCAACAAATTTCTTGTCGAATGTCATGTAATGACGGGATCCTATTAGCAGGGAATGAGCTGTGAATGAATTCATATTAGTGTAACCTCACAACATTGCGTACTCAAATAGGAACCTTTATAGGGCGGCATCCATGCATTATAATCCGTATATGATCTCAAACTGTATATATACGTTAATACTGAGAAATTAGTTCCAGCAAAGAAATTCTGAATGGTGGTAATCGTCTTGTATTCTGGTATTTCTTCAAACTTAGGTGTTTCATTAAAAGCGTGCCAGGACATCGGTAACTTTTGCTCAAGATCAATAATACCAGCGTCCGGGTCGAAAACAAATTTCGTTTTTGCTTCTCGGTACATATCATCAGTTTGAAGGGCATTCTGGGTTGTCCTGGAAATCTTGTTTCTTATCAAAGCCCATAGTTGATGGATACGTTTTTCGAGCTCTATTTCTTGCGCTAACCACTCCACTTTTGCCTTGAATTCGTTGTACTTTTGGATGACAAACTGGACTTGCTCTACCTGTTGCACCTCTTTAATTGCTTCCCAAAGTTCTGATAGTATATTATCAAGCTCTTTGCCGAAAGGAACAAGCTTGAAATATTTTTCCTTAACAAAGTCCCAAGCGATTGCTGAGTATTTCTTTAAGTTGGTCACTGCGTCATTAGACATAATATCCTTATACAACCGATCAAAGTCATGTGTGAACTCAGATACTTGACCAAAGTATGGCGATTCAGCCAATTCATTTGTTCGCTTATAAATAAATTCTAAATAAAAAACAAAAAATAAATAAACCAATATAAGCACATATCAGATTTATACCAAAAACTTCTTGACTCATGTTCCATAAGGCTGACTCTAGATAATGAACAAATCTAAAGATGTGCGGTTCTATTCGCTTTAGAGTAGCCTTCCAATAGTTAGATGCCAGAGTAAGGAAGTTATTCCACAAATTTTCAACATATTTGGTAAAATTGATGTGAAGATCTTTTATCACTTTATCACACTTTTGCATGGCCGTCTGTAAAAAGGCGGAAAGGTGTCCTAGTGATTCTCCGTGGAAAAATTTACTTATAGTGTCCAAGACTTCTTGATATGTTTTCTTTACCTGTAAATATATTGAATAGTCGTCGATATCTTCATACATTTATGATTTTGTAAACTGTTTACCGTTTCTATTAACCACAGAACACTTTTTCTAAGAGCTTTTCCAGAATCTCCCATAACCTGCCACATTTCAGATAAAATTTTTGGAAACGATTCTATGTGGTTTCTTAATGCTAACTCATCCAGAATAGTCAATGTAAAATTTAATACTGTCTTAATGTAGAAATCGTTGGCTTCATATGACTGGTTTATAAACTTACGGAAGTCTTCCAAATCTTCTTCCAAAACGCTTAAACCACTATACAATTAGAAGGAAATGCCCTAAAATAAAAACTCCACAACGACAATATTGAACTCACCTAACGTCTTCCAAAAAGTCTTTGGTGTGGACCTTAGAGTTTTCCCACACATCGTTGAGAGATTCTGTTGCTTCCGTATATATTGTTCGAATCCAGAAATCTATGCCATTCGAAAAGGATTCGTAAAAAGATGCTCCTATTGCTCTGAATTTGTCCTAAGAAACAAAAAAAAGTGTTGTTAGATATGTCGACAGAATTCGTACGCTAGGACGTGAGACTTATGCAGCCAATATTTGACCTGCATCAGATTAATAATTGAATATAATATCCTTTTCTCTAAGGTGCTACATTATTGCGGCGCGTACAGGGTTTTTCAGTAGGGACCGGATAACTTTGAATTGAAATAAAATGTGGAATACCACATCATTCAAATGATTACCTCGGTTTCGTTTGGTAGCGTGAATAAATAACGGAACCTCTACCTAATTGATGACGTATATTATATGGTAGTTTTCAGATCTCCGACAGTTCTTGGTTTGTTCGCATACACCAATAATTTCACATAGCCCCTTTAAATTTCGGCTAGAAAAAGTTCGAAATTATCCGTCAGTAACGATCGCCATTCACAGTTATGGCACCACCAGCCTCCTCCAATTATGAGGATTTTCATTCTCCCAAATCCGACAAATTTGCTTGTTGACGAAGCCGCTTAACCACAGCATTAGCTTCACCGCTAAAAAAATCGAAAAATTGGAGCCGACTTGAAGTAGCTTAAAAGCCCAATCAGCGAACTGTCGGTGCTGAGAATGGTTACTGATCTTTAGTTCCTTCGTTTTTAGAATGTAGACTCAAGTCCTTTCGCAAGATTCGCCGAGTTGAAGCAGCATGAGAAAGTCCGACTTGTTGAAAACGTCGCAGAATTAACAAGTTTGAGGTTCCTCTCACAACTACTGATTCGATGTTTTCGGTGTTTCGCACCTTTCGATTGCAGAAACGAAGTGGATGATGCATTATTGAGCTGGCGAGTTCAAGTTTTTTTACTAAACGACGAATAGTGGCCCCTTTATGATGACTATGTCGACCATAAGTTTCTCGTAACGTACTGAACGTTTGGCGAATTGAGCTACCATTTTGATAATAAAGTTTTACCATTTCAATGCGCTGCTCAATTGTATAGCGACTCATCTTGACAAAAGAGAAACCGACATGGCTGCCTTGAGCTGTCAAAGATACCCGGTCTCTATTGAAAAATCCCTTATATTAGATATTGAGACCCCATTCCTATTCCATTAACTCCCCAACTTGATAAAACACCTCAAATAACTTTACATGGTAAAACTATCAATTATTATGGATAGGGAGTCCATAGTCGAAGCGTTGAAATGATTTAAAGAAGAATCAAAATACTATCCGCAAACTATACTAACAAAAATATTAAAATATTAGAGCCTAAAAATGCTTGAAATCTGTGTTTTTTTCAAAGTTCCATTTTGTATATGGCATTAGTTGCAAATTCACGGGGCAAATCAGATAAATCTGGCTCAAGTGATCTGAAGCCCAAAACAGAAAAAAGTTGTGGTGTTGGCTTTAATCAGGAACAAGAATTTAATAAAAAAAATGGCTCTAAATGGCGAACGCTTTAAAGGAATTACCTAAGATATCGTTATTTTTTCACAATGAACTGCAAATTAAAGAGAAAAAATAATTCAATGAAAATTATTAATTCTAGCTGTAGATTCAGATATTAATGTAACAAATAAAACGTAGAAAGTCTTATTCAAATCAAAGAATAGTTTTCTTTTAATTTGTTCTACCGCTGAAAATTTACCTATATTAATTTTAGTTTAACTTTTACCTTTATTTCGTCTTTTATTTTAGGTCTCCAATGAAACTGTCCTGTAATTAATCTTGAGTGATTCATTCGAAGATATGAGGCGACATCAATTACTCGGATTTCATCATAGTTTCTCCACAAATCGAAGTGTCCACTTCTAGTATCAGGAATGAATCCGACCATTTGAATATTTTGACCAGCATCAGGTGTTAGATTAACTTCCATTCGAGTGTATTTTCTGTCTAAATCAATATAAAAGTATCCAGTACTGTTGACATCAGGTGAGTCCCATACAGTTCCATTTATTCCATACAGAGGATACGATCCGTAGGGTTGAACCCATAAGCGAACTGCCTTATACGGTGTTTGCCTCTGCATAAAAAAAAGTTATATTAAAATCATAATGCAAGAAAGAGCTTATTTACCAAATAGTCAATTTGTTTATTTTTCACATCAAAAAGGGTCAGGAATTGTCCAATCTTCAAGGGATAATATCCACGCTTGTAAAGAGCGTTGCATTCTGTTTTATACAGCATGGGTTTGGCGAATGCAGAGGCTTTCACGTCAAGTGCCAGATCTGAGACATTATGCCTAGTATAAATTTCTAGGGTATAGTTTCGGAAGCCGGATTCATTTGTCAGATCTCTAAGTAGAGCACGCATTTCTATGAAATGCTGTGGATCTGACGAATAATTAGCAATAATTCTTGCTTTCAATAGATCGATTGCACTCCGGTAATAGAGTCCTTCAATTCTAACGTCCTGTAAAGTAGCAGCATAGTAACATGGTCACCTGACAATAGCTTGCTTTCTACCTACCTGCTCAAATGAAGGATGTCCTACTATTACAATAATTCTCTGATTGTCTTTGTCGTTTTCTCCCAAAGGCAAACTGTTCCACTGAACTCCTATTCGAACGTTCTTAAATTCATCAGTACTGAATACATCAGGATTGGTCCATTTAAGTTTCATATCTGAATTAAAATTCTTTTCTGTCATCCAATACCATCCGTCAGCTGAAAGATTCCTCCTTGGATATGAAAGTTCAACCATAAAGCTTTGGGATTCATTATTAGCCTAAAAGTAACATTACGCATTATTACAACATATTTATCTTATCTGGCAAGAGAAATTAAAAAGGTTTTTGTGTAATATGTTCGAAATTATTGCGTTCTCTTAATTTGGTTAGTTTACTGCTTTACTCACAGTTGTCCTATTTTCAATTTGGAAATTATATCCAATCCAAGCTGTCGAAGACACTTGCAATTTGGATTTCTGTTTGGTCACACCATCCTTGTGATCATAGTCAGAATTTAGTATAACAGTCCTATTCGGATGTATAGCCACGATCTTATAGTCTTGCCCAGTTGAGGTTGATTTAACGTGAAGCTCTCCAGTTATATTAAATTTACGCGAATTTCTTAATTCATAGACTTCAACATGCTTCATGTCCTGAATAGAAACTATACATTTAGAAACCGTTACATAATTTGTTCAACCAAACCTACATAGTCTGGAATTTCCACATGTGTATATTGCCTTGAATGTATGTAGTGTATTCCCAATGGTTTAAATTCATTTTCCAAAGTAATATCAATGACGTCTTTAGCGAATCCCGCCCTTGACTCAGATTTGGACTTATATTCACCATTAAGTACATCTTTCTTGTTATAGTTAACGTTTGCATAACCAGTGGTTATGTGCTGCCGATCTTTAAGTCCGTAGTATATCTCAGTGTAATGCCGCGTAGCAAGTGGCACTTCTGCATTTATTTTGCCTTGTAAATCACGATTTAAGTTTTCCGCGGTGAAATTACTTTGCAATTTGAAAAAAGTAAAATCTTCAGGCCATGTAGCTTTTACAAAGCGAACAGAGTTCCCGCTATTGTAAACAATATTACTTAAGTACTATGCTTTCACTTCAGAATGGTAGCATACTTACCCAGTTGTTTCAAAATCGAAATCACCTCTGAGCCAAGTTATGTTTAAGAAAGGTGTTGTGGAATTAATGTGTCCTGCCATATTAGTTAGACTAGAAAACTTGACATTTGTATCAGCTACTCTCCTTCTTCCGGGGTAGTTAATTGCGCAGCTAAAAGGAAACAATAGAAATAAGCTTATATAGATCACCCCAATTATACTTACACAAAAGAACTGTATGGCTGTTGATTGTCGACACTACCGATTATAAAAAGTGAGTCTTCATCTTTGTAGTAAGGTGTCACTACTTTTCCTGAAAATTCTTTTCTAGTAGTTCCCTTTGGGAGCATCTGAACATTTGCTTCGGCAGCTTGGTTGGTAGGGTCGTGACCCCATTCTATACGACATGATCCCTGAAGGTCATTTAGATATCTAAAATGAAGCCTCGTCCCGTATTTATTTTGTGCCTCATCGGATTCATATTTTCCATCCACCGTAAAATCAGAAGGAATAATCCCTTTGTATCGTAAATTGATATGATGTGTATCGCCAAATGGTTGTGGCAATTTCGTATCCAAACCGATCAGGAAATCCTCAACCGAAATATATCTAGCGGTTATATTTGCCGCCAAAGCCCAAAGTGAGTCCACATTTAAATTGCCACCAATAGAAAGCCGTTGGAAATTTTTATTTGGATTAAGATATTTAGCTGTCGCTTGAACAATTCTCGGATGTGATCCTTCTCTTTCAACGAGGGTCTCAACGCCAAGTAGCATATTTTCTAAAAGAATGAACGACCACATACATGAGGTGCGACCTTTCAAAACACCGAGCTCATAACTGCTCTCTATTGTTCCTGCATCTCTTTTAAGTGTTAAATTCGACCCAAGTCTTACATTTTCAATACCTAAATGTGACCAGGGTGTATTTATATCCACCTGACCGTGCAATTTTCCTGTTTCACGTGACAAAAGTTTGGCGTTAATACTAATTCTAGATAAATCTGGTTCACTCGATTGTACTAGTACAGAAATATCCCAATCAAGATAGCTGCGAATGTAATATCCTCCGGCAACTTGACACATTTTACCTTCTTCTATTGCGCTGAATTGGAATGTTTTACCATAATCGCCTTCAGTATTCGACAGCGAATAGTGAATTACTCCATCGGGACCCCCGGCTTTTGGTCTCAGTCGGATTTTAACTAAAACTGGAATTCCCGCTGCGAAATTTACACTTCCATCGGCAACATACTCAAAGGTATTTCGGAACATGTTTCCTTGAAGAATATATTCGTTACTCTTGGCTGTCCGAGTAAGGAATCCTTGAAGAGTAATATTTCTGAAAAAGAGTATGAAAGTGGCTGTATATATATATATATATATAGACTTATCATGTAATACCTAAACTCCTTCATCGGAGTTACAATTTCAACGTTGACAAAATCTTTTTTACGACTCGCTGCCGCTTTAAAATCTGTTCTGTGGCCTGCAACATCCAGCAAAAATATTTCCAAAAAAGCATA
>QYTT01077891.1:7771-18404 GCA_006980735.1 Dasypogon diadema | reverse complement strand
GCTTGTTAAGTATATATCCCGGGGGTTTTGCTTGGAAATATAGGAAGTTTTGCTCGATTGCATAACGAGTGTGTGTGTATGTGTGTAGTGGTACGGTGTGCATATGGCGAAGCCAAGTAATAAGCTCGCTAGATGATAGGAAATTTTATGAGTGCGGTCAAAACCTTCGAAACTACAAGCAAAACCTTCGAAACTACAAGCCATGAACTGACCTTGAGCACTAACATATGAACAGTTTTTTATGAACGCTTCAAGATAGCAGTATATGGGCTGACGAAGTATATAAGCCCAATTTCGCCTATCTTAAAGCATTCATAAAAAAGGGTTCAATGTTCTCGCTCTTCTTCTTGTGCATGGCTTGTAGTTTCGAAGGTTTTGCTACAAGCCATGCACAAAAAAACAGTTCATATGTTAGTGCTCAAGGTCAGTTCATGGCTTGTAGTTTCGAAGGTTTTGGTGCGGTGGATATAATTTCCATAGCACAAAGAAGTTATTGGAAGCCACCATAACTTCGTTCAAATTATTAAATTGTGAAACTCTTTACATATCTCAACAAACATTCAATCTGGCTGTATAGCTGCAGCAAAAAAAAAAGATTACGTTATTATTATCACGAGCTTTTATTAAAACTATAAGAGGAATAGTGTGGCAGCACATTTTATTTTATTTTCATTTTTTGCATTTTCGCACTCCAATTCAGAACCAATATTTGGGTTTGCTTATATTTTTTAACAAATTAAAAATTTATATCTAGATGATTATTAGTATACCCAATACAATTAAACTTGGTGCGATACATAACCGAATTTACTGCTTCCCCAAAACGTTAATTATAACAAATATTGATTTCGGTATGGGTGAAATACTTGACTGATATTGAATTCGAACTTCTTGAGGAAAGAAATGAAATCCATACTGAACCCTATATTGATTGGTTTCAATGTGTTTACCTACACCTTCGTCTGGCATTCCTGAATGCTTTTACCTCCATGCAGTTATGAAACCATCTTTCTATTTGGTCTTGCCCCCGTTTATTCGATACAAGCAAATTCAATATTTATAACAACAGTGAATAGGGCAGAGACTGAAAATGATTGTTATTTTTGAGTTAAAGGTGTGTACTCACCGGAAAATTTACAGAAGACGAAAAAGCAGCAAGGACGTAAAATTCCTTTGCAATCAACAACAATTTCACCAACGAAAATTGTCGGTAATTCATACCGACTCAATGGAATGGAATATGTTGACAAAGATTATTTTCGGAAAGCACAGAGATTTCTTTCAATTCTGATTTATTTCCTGTTCAAATTGCGATTGTAAAATGTTGCTAAAACTATTTACTCAAGTTGGATTTTTCATAATGCTAAGGCCTAAACAATCTTTATAAATTAATGTGAAGGGAAGACGTCACATGAGTCAAAGGTCACGAGTTTAATTTGTTTCCCTTCCTTGTTGGTCTTTCTTAAACTAAAAAAACTTTTCCTAAGTTGGCAAACGAATTGAAGTGAGAAGTGAACGTCGTTATTTAATTAAATGGGGAATTGGCTACTTTTCGAGTTGTCTTCAAAAGTTCGAGAACATTTTGCTGTAACTTTATTCTACCTCAAGATAGTCTCTTGAAAGTTCTGCACTGACTTTCAGAGAAAAAAACGACTAAACGATTTCCTACGCGAATGCAATAAAGACTTTTTAGTCTTCTTTAGTAGTTTGTAAATAAATTAAGTTGTAGCCCGACTGTTTAAGTGGAAGCATTGGGTGTAGGGTGTAGTACCTGGGCTGCATCACACAAAACGACATTGGATGTGTCGCAGTGTTTGTCTGTACTGGAAATGGATCTCAAGAATAATACAGAATATCATCAGGAATCTAATTGGTAGAAACTTTTGAACAAGGGGTGGGAAAAATGTCAGATTGCAGTTGGCGAAGTTCGATCAATTTTTGTCAAATTTTTCACTCGAGGATCCATGGCCCACAGCTACTAGGAGATGAGAGATGAGATGTTAAGAGGTCAACTCAACCAATGAAAGTCAACACGTACCACCGTTTAAGAATTTGCCAACATAATCTGCATCACTGTAGGGAGGCATAGGATATGTTTGCTGTTGCAAAACAAATTAGCACAATAGAGTTGCACGGATGACAATTACAGAGGGCAGAAGGCTCTACTCGAATTTGTGGTTGGAAGAAACCTCCATATTGCAAATTGTGCAACGGAAAATAAATTTCACGGAATATGGAAAGTACACCGAATTGGAAAGGAATCTGAAGGAAAAGTTTAGAAAAAGAACCAAGACTATAATAATAAAATCATGTCTTCTTACTTCAGTAGATAATCGGGACCCTACTTTCTGGTGCAATGGGAAACTGAAGAGCCTGAAGAAAGGGTTGAGAAGTTAACTAAGTCATGAGGAATATTGAATCTAAAGCTGAAAAGGACTCCACGATAACGAAAAGGCCAAAGCCATGGAAATATTTTTTCTCGAACATAGAAAAAGAGAGCAGAATAGAGAAGGTAGGCACTATGGATCTGGTCCAACTTTAGAGGAATTTCAATATAAGACCGAAAATGTGGTCGAAAAACTGGAGGATACGAATGAGTTTTTAACGGCGGAAGCTATGTCTCCGAAAGATGTATCTCGGAAGGATCTTGGACCATGCGTAATTGTATGCCATGAGATTGGATCGAGATGCGGCGGGAATGATGGTGCCTTGGGAGGGAGTGAAGAAGCGTCGAGCCCTTCAAATCCCCGCGCCTGGATTGTATATTTCCTAGCTTACTACAGTGGAGCAGTGGATCATTGCACCATATCTTCGGGGGAGATCTATCACCTATCTGACACACGCAGGTAAAATGAAGGGAAACAAAACCGAGGCGAAATCCTCGACAAAAATCAATAGAGAAAACTGAAAAATGTTTTTCAAGGTCGTGAAGTTAGCTCAGTAACTCAGATGGGTGGACAGCACGCTTAGAAACAGTGCAGTCAGGATCCAGAACGGTCACGCAGGATTTACACTCTCGTAGTGTCATACGAACGCTCGTGAGAACTAACACGAGCACGATAGTGCTGACTTCGTCTCATCTCATCAAGTGATTCACTTTCACAAGTGGCGTTCGTCTCGTACGAATGTCACGAGCCGAACTGCCAGGCGACAGTGAAAATCCCGCATTACACGTTATCCAATACCTTTCTTAAAATTGGTACTAAAACTTTGGCTTTGGTATTTTCCTGGACATATTCGTCATACCTTTATTTTCCTTTTATCGTTCCACTAAATCCTTTTGGGAGATTCAGTAATTTTATCACGTTTGTGAGCTGCCATAGGTTAGGTTCTGATCTATTTTGGAGCTAATAGCAAAACTTTTGAAGCATTCTTTCTGTATTTTGTGAATCTTCAGGACGGAGTAACGAAGTAACGGAGAATGGTGTAGGCCTCCAGAACGTTTTTGTACACTTCGCAGGTTGCTGTTTTAGAGTTATCTCTAAATTTCGAATATCTGAAGCAATGTGACATGGTTATGGTGATGCCATATATTCCTGCAGTATTTTTTTTAGAACTTTAATTTTGCGGGTCATGCCATCATCAGTTACTGAATATTGTTCTGAAGTTCTGGCAAGTACTTCTGCGTTTGTTGTTTTGGCTGCCCGAAAGTCAGCGTGAGTAAAATTTCCTCTATAGAATGTGCAAATTGCACATTTTAAGGCAATTTATAGGAGTTGTCGTAAATTGCAGGTAACCATCATCAAATAACTTGAATAGCTTATATCGTGAATCCGTACTATGGATGATTTTCCAGCCATTTTTTCACCTTTGAAGCTAATCGGCTTCATAAAAGCGGCCTCTAAGGGTTGTATAATCTTGCCAGTTTATTCATAAGTATCATTAAAAAATAGCTAATATCTAACGTCGCATCAATGCCTTATCATAGGTACATTAGGTATGGCATTAGGGTTTTTGAGAATAAGCGCAAGGCACGTAGGGTAGTTAGACCAACGGACTGCAGTGCTCCTAAACTCTGAAATATCCTCGCTGGACAATGTTGAATTTGCCATTATCGAGGAACTGGACGTGATGTTAAACCAACTCTGTAACGTCACTATGAACTCTTTGATACAGATAGCTATCAACAGAAAAGAGTCTTGGTGGAAGAGAAAGTTTGGAAAAATACGAACGGAGATTAGGAAACTTTTCAGCATAGCCAAATCCTCGGGTGAATGGGAGGAAAACAGAATGGGTATTACCGATTATAAAAAGGACTAAGAAGATCTAAAAGGAACACGTAGAGGACCTTTTGTAAGTGATTTATCTATACTGAGAGCTGCGAGAAAACAATTAAGCTTCTGACCCTAAAGATTTAACCATAACATAAGTTTCAGAGGGAAACTATTTACCGCTAATAAGGACAGATGGGCTATCGCCACCTTGAAACCTTACATATTTGATTGGAAAAGGTATTTCTCCGCACTTACTGCAGCAGAGCATGAACGAAATGGTTTCACCCTTAGTCAAAATCTTGACAATTAGCTTCTCTTTAGGATATCTACCCTTAACTTGGGGAGGCATTATGGTAGTCTTTATATCCACGGTAGGGAAAGGCCTTACTGACCCATCAGTCTCATTTTTAATTAAGAAGCCGGGATTCCCCATTATCGTACGTCACTATCCTTTAACATCTGAGGACCTTCTCTGAATTTGCTCTCGCACCTAGAAAAGATATTTTTCTTGCCTGCCAAGATATGCAACACTTTTCCCAGTGAAGTCCTAAGATTTTGAAGGACTTAAACCTGTGAGAATTCGACAGACGGCGGTTTACAATAGATCTCTTATTTTAGTTTAATCCAACCTAATCTGAGGGCTGTAGAAAGTCATTTACCCGCATTTTAGTGTTGGTTCTGGACATTTATTTATGAAATATCAAAATGTCTCTGTAAGAATTTGATTTCTTTTAACAAGTTGAAAGCTAAATGATTTTAACTCCAATGTAGTTAGTTCGAAAAGTTTTCCCCGCATTGATTTCAAATTTTCTTTTTTTTTAAATCGTTTCAATACTCTCCTGGATTGAACGTGTCTTATTCGTCGTTTTAAAGTGTATTTTGGGACATTGTAAGTGTCAGACCATCGCTGAAAACCTACCGCATCTTCCGAGAATATCTGCACTGTTTGAAACGCAGTATATTCCTAACATTATATTAAGTATGGTGCTATATATGGTGTATGATGCAATTAGATCCTGAAAACAATTAAATGCATAAATATTATAAACAAATCGATATAGTGGACAAAAGAAAATGAAATCTTACTTAATTAAATTTCCCTTAATTTTACGGCTGTAAAAAAGAAATCTAATCATGTCAGATTCAATATCATGTAGTCAGCGGTTCAATTAATTAGCAACTTTCTCACAAATAGGCTTCAACTAGTGAGTGTAATGGTATTTTCAATTCAATTCAATTATATTTCATTAAATTATTTGTACAAACAAGTTGTAACAACTTTAAAAAATGTACTTAGGAAACTTAGTAACAAAAATAATTCAATGAAAATTAACAATAAAGTAGAAGAAATAATGAAACCAAGATAAGTATGAAGTTCTCATTAAGAAAGAAAAGGGATATATGAAGAAAGGAGTGGGGAGAGTAGAGAAGAGAGGAAAGAGAAAGGCAAGTAGGAGAGAGAGGAGAGAAATAGGGAAGATGTTATTACCTTACACACAACCCGCCTTGATTCCTAGTAGTTAGGAAATGTCGAAAAGAAATTAGTAACGCTGTTCCTAAACCTGCTCACCGTCGAGATACGCTCTATCTCAGCTGGAAGCCGATTCCAAAGCTTAACGGCGTGGACAAAGAATTGCTTGCTTGGAGGAGGACAGAAAGCGTAGCTTAGAAATCAGATACCCGGGTTCACCAGCATATATGAGCCGATGAAGATAAACACAATTTAAAACTTTGAGATAGACATCAAACGAACAATCAAGAACCATAACCGCATATCGAGACACATGGTCAAAGCGCCATAACCCGTAGATATAGCGCACAGACGAATTTAAAGCTACATTGAGGCGACGTAGGGACACCGAGTCCAAATTCCCGAAAATAACAACGGCATAAGTAATCAAGGGTAAGATGAGAGTCCTAACCAGAGCAAGACGCGTTGCCGGAGGAGTGAAATAAGCAGAGGCTCTTAGCCTTCTTAGCGTACCGTATACTTTTCCCACAGTAGCATTAACATGATCACTCCATGTTAGTGTACTATTGATGACAACACCAAGATCCTTAACTTGCTCAGAGAATGGAATAATGGAGTCATTAACAACAAAAGGCGAAATTCACGAGCATCAATCAAGTTATTATAGATGACCATGGCTTTGGTTTTTTGGGCATTGAGTTTGAGGCCATTACTAACCGCCCAATTCGATATTGCCCCAATGTCATCATTCAAGCGACTAACACAATCCTCAATTACAGCAATAGGTCTAGAAATATAAAGTTGTACATCATCTGCATACAGATAATACTTAACTGAGCCTATTACTTTAGCTACGTTGTTGATGTATAAAGCAACTAATAAAGGACCAAGTACCGAGCCCTGTGGAACCCCTTGCTTTAGGTGAGCAAACTGAGATGAATGCTCTCCAATTAAGATTCTCTGATAACGCCCGCCCAAATAACATGAAATGAGGTCAGCAGCCCTATCACTAAAAACAAACTTATTAATAAGTTTTTCCCTCGAAAGTTTTCGAGAAATATAGAAGAGTCAAAACAGCAACCTGATCACTATCCATCGACTAACGAACATCGTCCGTAATCTTAAGAATTGCAGTTATACAGCTGTGCTTGGCCGTAAAACCCGGCTGACCCCGTGTCAGAATGTATTTCTTCTTCCTTCCTACCTTTGTTCCGTGGAATACCACAGAAATCTCTATTCGAACCATTTTTTTTGTAATCCATACATTAAGGACTTTTGTGATGTAGTGGCAATGTCACTTAACTGTAATGGTATCAGTGTGATTGGAGATTTCATTATTACTATTAACGACGATATCGTAGGAATATATAAGTCGTCAGTTAGTAACCAACTTTTGTTTAATCTAGAGAAATTCTGACAGTTTAATTTTAAAATGTAATTTAATTGTCGATTTGAGTTTCCTGATTATATTAAAGCCTCACTTCACAAAATGTATTGTGGTCTGCAAAAACTATAGTTATGGGCAAATATTTTACTGATGAATTTTCATCTAATGGCTGTGGTAATGGCTGTCTAATTTATCCTAAGCTGGGCCCCTTTTGCCAACACAGGCTTAATGCTTCTGTACGTTTGTTTTAGTCTTTTAAACTCTTGTTGATACGGCGTTCAGTCGAAACCTTTTCAAAGTGCAGAGCGTTCATGTTTCTTTTTAATTTACTGCAAATTAAAGCATCCAAATATCTTCATAAAAACATAGACTTTTTGCAACCTACGATAAAATGAGAGTCTTCAATATCAAACAGGAAGAAATGGGAATATTGTGAAGCAAAAGGAAGTTCAAAGAAGTACTAAGTACTAAGCTTCCTCATGATATAGAATGTTTTCACAGTAGTACTGAATTAAAGTTCGTAGTAGCTTCGGACTTTTTCCGCTCAATTGCATACTTAAAGATTGTTTTTGTTGCCACCACAGTATACGTGAAAAATGAATTGTTATTGATCATTAACTTCAACTAACTTGCGAAAACTACCAAATACTTGAGTAGCCATTAATCACAACAAATATCCAAAAGTATCAGGTAATTTATTTTGTCCATGCCCACTCGGGATCTGTTTCCTAAGTTTTGAAACTCCTCAGATGATTTAAACATTGTTTGGCTTTTAATGGAGCAATCAATCAGACTTTCCGTTTGTACAAAATTAATGCGCAAAGTTCTGCGTTGTCACAAATACAGGGTCATCATAAAGTTTTAATTGGATTTCGTTTGACTTCCAATTGGTCATGCACGATTTACTTGTTCAAGCCTCTTAAATTTCTTGCTGTTGATAAATGTTTCTAGGTAGAGTACACCTGGAGATTTCTCATGGGGTGTATTTCTGCAAATTTTCCAGGAAATTTGTTGTCATGCAAAGAAAAATATAAGCCGACTGGATTTGACATGTGTATATATTACGAAAAAACGAAAACCTAAACGAAAATCCACTCAGTTTTAAAGCTTTTGATCAACATTTGATTTCGACTTGAATGCTATCCACTCTGTTAGTGCATGCAAATTAATTGGCGATTTGCTAACAGCAGAATTCAAAGTAGTTTTGATCAAATTTCCCAAGACATCAAATAAGTCGTTGACAACATTTGAAGTTAATACTCCCAAATTCGACCCACATCTCTATTTTCCTGATCATTTTAATAACTTTTCCTTGTCGGAATCGATTACTATCAATGGTGTTATGTATACAGTACTTTAAAATCACTTGGAGATGACATAAATTAGGCTAATGTGCCTCTACATCAGACCGTCATCACCAAAAATATCTATAGGATAGAATTAAACGACCTTTGACTGTGACTCTTGTGCCCAAAACTACTTGATTCGACCCAATTTTGGTTGTGGGCAACAAAGGCGGTACGGTCCGAGGAATAAATATGTTTTTGTGGCTATCCATGTAGTGTCTCTTAAATTTCATAGCACGAATCATAAATTGAATGTTAACCATATTATATTTTGCCAAGAGGGACATTTGCTTGGAGCATAACTTTAATTAAACTCAGTCAACCCTACGTGACAAAGGTCCTCTGTGGCCAGTTGAAATGATAGAAACGAATGCCTTTGAGTTACAAATGGCAGAAAAAGCATATTAATTATGATGATCCTGGCCGCTATTCTAATATCTTTGACCTGGACGTGACCAAAAAAGCCAAGTACAATGTGTTAAGATTAGAAAATGAGGGATTTCAGTTTGATTAAATGCGAAAGTTATGAAAGTTTTTGAATTGGATAAAGAAATCTATGTAGAGAACATGGGATGATTAATTATGATCTGAGGGTCGTTTTTAATACACATAAAAAGTAAAGGTATGGAAGTATGCTTTTAATTTTCAGCAGCTTCTGTGAATTATCACGTTTTAAATTACTACATCACATCACATTTGTTGCACAACCTTAACAATAGTAATAAAATCGAACTTACGATATTCAATTTATTGGTACATTGCTGATTCGAACAGAAAGAAACGGAGTAGGGCCTAATGGGCGACTGTTTTACATGTGACACGCGAGTAGTGAATTACTTTAAATGTGGGGAAAAATTTAAATTAAAAAATTTTACCAAAGTTCCAAAGGCGATTTCCTTAGCGTGGCTGTGACCTAATCTAGCTTGTAGCTTGCCAGTTTCTCCTTTTTAAAAAACTTAACCCGTGTCTACACTAAACATTTTTCTTGCCAGAAATGAGGCAATTTAATTGGATACAGGATCAAAAATTGTAGGCTGTCATTTTAAATTTAAAAAATGTCTGCTGCCTCTAAAAGCAAACCATGAAATTTCTGGCAAAAAAATGTGTGGTGTAGACGCCGAGTAAACGAGGCAGAAAAAGTTATATTTTTCCATTTTTTCAATGGAGAGAAATTTGATGAGAGGGTCAAAACATACGTTTAATACGTAGTATGGTCCAAGTATTCGTGGCCTAAGGTAGAAGGTGGTATAAGAGAGGAAAAACACAGTGGTTATTTTTCGATATATTCTCCCTTGATTTCAAGACATCTTTCACATCTTTTAATAGGTACTTTAACATAATTAAAATAGTAGTCTGAAGGTTTGTCTTCAAAATGCTGCCAAATCCCGTCATGGATTTCTTCGTCGGAATTAAACTTCCTTTCTAGCAAATTTGATTTTAGTTTGGCAAATAAAACATACACACTTGGGGCCATGTCTGGACTGTAAGGTGTGAAGTATATGACGACGGTCACACTCTCCCAACGACTGTAACTGATAAGTCGGTTAGCTGATAAACCCGTTGGAGAATAAAGGCCAGTCTGTTAACCTTGACCGTGTGTTTCACTTTTAACAAGCCAAAGCCCCAGCTATTACAAGGTGGATGATCCAATTCCTCGAAGTCGCATTCCTTATCAGCATCCATTGAAATAGCAGTAGTGGTTATGGGCATATTATCGTTCAAGACCAGTATTTATCGGGACAGTTTTCCTCTCCTTTTCTCGACAATGACTTTACGTAACGTTCGTAGAATTTCAGTATAATATGTGGCATTTAGAACGGAACGGCGTTTCTTGAAGTTCAGCAACAGAATACCTTCAGTATCTCAGAAAACTGTTGCCGCGACCTTTCTGGTGCATTGTGTGACCTTCGCTTTTTCGGCACTGGTTCTCCGGGGCGATGCCACTTCATTGAATTTCTTTTATAATAATGAGTTTCCCTTCTAGCCCAGAAGGCGCACTTCTCAGCAAGAGGCCGAGAACCATTTACCTATCTCCGCGAAAGCGTTCACACATTTCATTAGAAATGTGTTAAGATTAGGTTCCCCGACAAGCATGCAAAATATTAATCATTAGTAAAGCCACACCAGAAAAGGACCAGTCACCAATGTTAGTTTCAGACAAAATCACAAAGCCATCTTAAGGCGGTTTTTTAAAACATTCTTGGAAACATCCAAG
>QYTT01077889.1:0-10824 GCA_006980735.1 Dasypogon diadema | reverse complement strand
CCCTTTTTTCTTATTATTACTTATTTCATTTCCTATGTGTTTTTTTTACTTCTTCAAATTTCCTTTTTTGTCTTGTTGCGAAAGCTTGAAAAGTTCTTTTCATTAGGGAGATGATGTGATAAAGCTAGATTCTAACTGCGAAAATAAAAACAAAATTATCTTGGTTAAATTGACTTGATTTAAATAAAAATAACTATCAGCAAATCAGCAAGTTTTTTGCGAACGGTATTCAAGTGGTACTAAGTGCCTGGCTGGCCCTGCTTACAGACCACCGAACTATACTTATTAGCTGTGTTTTTTTGCACAAGATCCATACAGATCTCAAGATCGGGATCTCACTTAGGCACGTAACTGCAACAACAACACAAGATCCCGACCTTTATACAGATCTTGTATCTGGATCTTTAAAGATCTGGAAATTAGTACTCATTTTCATATGTAGGTGCATTATTCTAGTCTTAGAAGTTGGTACAACTTGTTGTCAAACTCAAAGAGTGGTCTTAAAAGTGAGCAGGCATGTATAATACAAGATTGTAAGGATCTTCTATTATTTTCAATATTTAGTAATCATATATTTATACAAGTTAAACATTACACTTACGCTGACAACATACACGAGGATGTTATTAGTCGTACTAGGAGACCCCTGTGCAATTGCACAAATTGAATATGAGTGGCATAACGTTTTTATATGTTTTTATATGTTAAGTTAGTAATTTAATGAGAAACCAGTTAAAAATGATCAGAAAATTGCTCAAAAATATCAAGTTTACACTGCTTAGGATGCGTACGATATACTCTCAGCAAATTGTAAATCAATATGATGAGAAATTGCAAAATGCATACAGAAGCAAAATTTGAGCCGTTTATTTTGAAAGTGGTTTAAGTCACATTTCTCAATTTCAGTAAAAATCGAAATGTAACTGTAAAATAAGCCATTTAAAATTAATTTTTGCCCTGGTTGTAAAAGTGGACTTGACCCACTTTCAAAATAAACGACTCAGTTGTGAATTAATTAATTAATGTTCCATTGTGGGTGTGAAGAGTTGTAAAAGTCACGGCAAAAACTGAAATCTTGAACAGATCCATACTATGCAATAAATGGTTAAAATAATAGAGAAATGAGAAAAAGTTCCAATAAATCCATGTATTGGATACTTATCGGTGGCAAACACTGAACTTAACACCAAAGTTACCCAGGAACGCAACCCCAAAGTAATGAATACAACCCCGAACAGATGCGGATCAGTGTTGCCATTATAAAATTTCAAGAAAAGCTCGATGACACTCCATATAAAAAAAGTGGCTGAAATACGGAACCGGGAGCTTTCTTTGTATAATTAATATACAGATTAACCTGCCAAATAGCAACTCAAACCACGGATGACAGCACGGTTATCTATCATTGTCATGCGTCCCAAAATTATCCTAAAGTTGCTTTGTGGTGGAAGGCTTTGGAAATTAAATGTAACTGTAAGATCTTGGACAGAGAATAATAAATACACAGTCGTTGGAGGTTATCTTAAATATCTCATCCAATGAAATCCACTTATTAAGACTGCATCTTAATGGCTTTTAGGTGCATGCGATCTCGCCTGTACACCGAGAGTCTATTATCGAAGTGATGCCGGTCGTAATTCCTGCTTCTGATAGATACGGTAATCATCTAGTTTCCTCAGAATTTCAACTTAGGATTCCACCGAGGTTGGATTGGGAACCTCATTCATGAGTCCCTCCTTTAAGTCATCTGTACATAGACAGGTGGATCAAGAGGTGAGGACGACATTTGAACTGGCTTCCTTTGCAAGGAATGCAAATAGAATTGTGCGTTAAAAGGGGTCAAGTCTATCTTAGATGCGGACAGATGTCATTGGAACCTGTATCCTCAGGGAATGTAAATTGCAATCTACACGGATAGCTAAATATTTAGTTAGCGGTATTGCAGACATAACACTGATTGCGAGAACAGCCCGGGGAATTGTGGGCGTCAGCATATGCCATCTATGTTTGATAGCTTTTCCAACTAAATAAGCTATTCACATCAATATAAAACTGATCCTCCTTCTTATGTTATTGCCCGTCAGTTTGGACAAAAACACCACTCCTTTGATGAACTGCACGAAATAGGGGAAAGGAGGTTGAAGCGTATACTGGGCTCCATCATGTGGACCAGGTGGTTAGACACTAGACAATATCTGTTTTTCTGAACTTTGCTTCCTTTTCATGAACTTAATAATAATCTTCGTCTAGTGGGCTATTATCAGCCCATTCAATTATTTGTATTGCAAGCTCGGCACAAGCTAATCCGATTATTTTCGAGTATATACTTTAGTTAGATAATTAAATAATTTCTGCATTGAAGCTAGATTAAATGGTACGGCTGTTTATTAAGGCCTCCTGCCGTTTAATGTCGGATGTCGCTTTAAAAATTTTTCATTATATCTTTCTGAATAAATGAAAAATCTGTTTTCTTAATGCTAATTGAGAGGCAAGTATACTTTACATCTATGTTTAAATTAAAAGTTATACTTTTATTTTGGTCAAATAAATAAACAAATTATTGTGCTTCACCGACGTTTTTTACTCATTTTTACTACACACATAGTTGGGATTATTTCCTTTTTCTTGGAACATTGCGGAGAATTTTGAATTATATGAAACTGAGAAGCCACTCTAATATAATCAAAACCAATAAATCAATAGAGAAAAGCACTAAACGATAATAATGTTTAAATTTTTATACCCTGAACAAGCAACGATGTCAGTGGTTGTATGTAATTTGGGTTGCAATAGCTCCAAGGACTCTTTACCGTCTTTTATAACGATAAAGAATCCTTGGAATTACTGAACACAAATTGTTACATACACACAGTTGTTCAGAAAATTTCTTCTGAAAGAATCTCCTAATTTATAGGGAAACTGAGGAAAGCCTTTCTTCAACTTCTTAGAACTCGGACCTTTAATAAAAAGTAGTTTAGGAAACATTCATAAATTCTCGAAAATAGTTGAAAAGTTTTCCCTAAAACCTTCCTGTCATCGTCACACACTCACACATCCTGCTCCCATCCTAATTGGGGGAAAGCATAATTTCTGATCTCCGAGAAACTCTTTTGCTGTGCCTGCCTAAGCAATTTTCTCAACACTATTTCACAGGACCGCCATATGTCAGAGCTATTGGCCCCATAAAAGCTGTAGCCGGGGAGGACATTATCATTCATTGTCCCTTTTCCGGTTATCCCATTGAAAGCATACGATGGGAAAAAGGACACCAGGAAGTGACGTCGAGTAATTTATTTGAAATTTCAAAAAACGAGCAATTTTATAACTTTTTGCTTGTTGCTGTTGTGTTCTAGATGCACATTATATGGTGGCAAGTGTCCAGCAGGGAGGATATCTCCGGATTAAGGATGTCCACACAAGTCGGGATGATGGAATGTTTACGTGCATAGTAAGAAGTCGAGCGGGCGAAGAAGCCCGACGTGACATTCAACTTACTGTTAACAGTTGAGAACTTTTATTTTTTTTCTATGTAGTGGTGAGATTTTGGCACAATCTTGATTTTTGCAGGTCCACCGGTTATTGAACCTTTTAAGTTTCCAAAAAACTTGCAGGAAGGTGGGAGAGCACAAATAACGTGCGCTGTGTCATCTGGAGACATGCCGATCTACTTTAGCTGGAAAAAAGATGACATGCCAATTCCGTTGAGCCTCCAGGTAAAGTCATTATTTGTAGTTGACTTATCAAGGGTTGATATTAAAATTTTTCTCCCTCAGGTAACCGAGAAAAAGGAGGAGTTTTTCTCATTGTTAGTATTTAAAGATATCAGCTCCAAGCACACCGGGCGATACACCTGCTTTGCTGCAAATGCCGCTGCTAAAGTCAATTATACGGCTGAGCTTCTTGTCAGAGGTAGGGTAGTCTTCATCCCCTTATTTCCTTCTTATCGTTATGCTTGTGCTGAAAGGAATATTTTTTCAATAGTTGCTCCGCGATGGTCGTATGAGCCGATGGATGCAGCCATTATGCTTGGCAATACAATTTCAATAAACTGTGAAGCCGAAGGATATCCTCCACCAACGATAATATGGCACAAAGGACAAGGTACACGTATAACAATGTTATTGGAGCCTTTTTATCCTGTTCCGTAGCTTTCGTTATGTCCAGTTTGGGCTTGGTCCACTGGTAGATATACATACCTGATGGACGATGGGTTCCATGAATTATTCAGTTTGTGATAAATAAGATAAATACTGTGGGCAGGTGTATAGGTGCATGTACAAGATAAGATCCATTGTCCCTTCGATCTATTGATAAATATTTACTTTCTCGAAACAGATAAGACTTCGAAGGACTTTAAGAGACTTCCGATGAAAAACAACTCTTTGATGTTGAATTTTGCCACAGAGTCTGATGAAGGTTACTACATGTGTCAGGCTAGTAATGGAATTGGAAATGGACTCAAGAAAGTGATACGCATCAATGTAAATGGTAATTTAGAAGTCTGGATATTTTGGCAACAAAATCTTATCCAACTTTATATTAGAACCCGCAAGGTTTGATGTATCCTCGAGAAATATTTCATCGAGAAGAAATGACCCTATAACTTTGGAGTGTCACGCCAAAGGAGATGAACCAATTACTGTTTCGTGGACGCATAATAATGGTCGCATTGATCTAAACAACTATCGATTTAGTATAGCAGAGATGAAGGCTGAGAAAGGCGTTGATTCTCAACTTTCTATAAGTCGGTCTGATAGGCACGACTCAGGGGTGTACAAGTGTGTTGCTGAAAATCCATACGGAAAGGCAGAACAAGTTATATATTTGGCAGTTCAAGGTGAGTTATTGTCTTGTATTGACATAATGCTAAAACTAGTTAAATTGATCATAAGAACTCTGAAGCAAATATAAGTAATTGTTAGATTTTAGAAGGGTGCATATAACCAGGAGGTCACTTTACAAGAACGCCTTTTTGTTACTTTAACATTAACTTCGTTTTAAATATACTTTTTTGGCTCAGCCTAAAGATTCACTACTGGGCTTTGTTGATCTGGCTGCATAGGTCACTTGTTATTTTTATGTGTTACATGGTATTGGAATACCGTCATAGCATAATTTGAATAATTTGATTTTGATGAAAAGCAGTTTAAAGTTGAAGGCAAAGTCCCGAAAAGTATTATCGGGTCGTGTACTTGATGATTCCAGTAATAGGGTTAACGACAGCATCTACACTCCTTTAACACATTCGCGACCGGATTATGTTATGTTAGAAATATTTGTGAGAAAACTCCATACAAAAATGCTTTTGCAGCGAGAGAGCTTTTTATCATGACTCAAACAGTGGGTCGTTGGTTTCGAATATGTTAAGGCGTTACTGCTAATAGGAGAATAAAACTTTAACAGAAAACAATTATAATGCGTTTCCTTTCTAGCACAGAAGGCGCACTTCTGAGATGGGATCCGAGAATAATTTACCTATTTTCGCGTAAATATTCACACGTTTCATATCTCTCTGCCTAAATAGTATCTTATCACATCCCTTATTATTAAGAAATTCCATATTACTTATTGCAGATTATATGAATTTTTCGACAAAAAAACTAGATGATAGAACATTTTCGAAGGATTTGGGAATCGGGAAACTAAGCGATTAAAATACATATGAGACGAGTATCTGAAGAAATCGCGACACTTTTTACAGAATTTGAGAAAATTCTCAGCTGCTGATCCTTAACGGCTATTAACGATTCTGACGCCAGGCTCGAACTTTTTGGTTGAAACAGCACTGACTGTCTTCCTAGATAAAAACTTAAATGACGTTGATATTCAATGATGGTCTATAGGGTATTAACACTTTTTGAATTAATGACCTAAATGGCCAACGAGCCACATCAAATCTGGTTTGAAAGGAGTATTGAAGTGTACTTAGTGCGGGCAGTTATAATTAAGACGAATCATTGAGTATCGAAGTACCCCATTGTCAGTCATTTAAGTAAAGAAGTAAAGTGAATTTATTTTTCATTTATTTAAAGCCCTAAGTTCTCACGAGTTTGCCGCTTTCATAGTTGTTTAGTGTTCACTGGAAATTACCTTCAAATGGATAAAATTCCAGTACGCAGAGGGCCTCGCAATTGATAACAAAATGAAACAAGAAAGGTGTGGTTCACTTTGTACTTGATATCCTAAAGCCTCCATCATCCAATCGGATCAGTCAACACAATTATTAAATTTCACCTCAGTAGTACAGCAGTAGGTAATTGGAGAATTATTCGCGCTTTGTGATGACGCCTCTCTGAAATTCTCCTCGCATAAACATCCTCCGGTCAGATGAACTCTTGAATATGAGACATTAAGAGGCGAGCTTAACTCATCACAAGTTTTGATTAAACCATCTCCATTAGTGATAAGAATTTACGAAATAATTCCTCAAATCTATGCTAAAAATATTAGTAAGCCTGCAAAAGCCAAATTATGCTGCCTGGTTCTTTGGAGTACAAATGAAATGCCGTGTCTTCAAATACTTCTATAATGAACTCTTTTAAAAAGGTCGTCTTTTTCTTTCTGGAAAAAATGTGTAAATAGGTGCAATATATGCGCATTAGGCCGTCTTCCTGATTTCGTTTTAAGACAATATTCAGCAGAATAATGAAATTCCATCAATTCTTTTTGAGTAGAACTGTGTTAATATGGACCAGATTGCCATATTCTGCCTTTTCCTTAAACTATACACAAACATAAGCTGCACCTCTCCTTCATACTGTCCTTTCCGTTGAGATTGTAAATACTGCAGCATCATTGGGTATCCCCTGAGCTTTGAACGCGCAAAAATTTTATGGACCATTTCACTTTTCAAGATCAGCGCCGAAGTGCCGCAAGGCTACATTTTCTGACTGATTCATTTTCTCCTCTCTTGAAATTGGGAAAGATCGTCGTTCAGAACTGTAAGGTTGGAGAATCTTAGCAATCAGGAGCAGTTGGGTATCAGACCGCTGATCCCTCTTCCAGTTGAAGTCTATAATTATTATTTACGTCGCCGAATGGACATTTAGCCCATTCCTTTCGGATTTGAGTGCCTTTGGGCTTCTCCATTATCACATGAAATAATTTCATCCGAATAGGATTAGTGTTGGTATTTTTAGAAAAGTCGACCTTAAAATCCAAGTCAATTTTTTGGGAACCAATTCCTGAATTAATATTTTACAGAACGTCCTGATACTCCAGCCAATTTAGAAATTTTTGAAGTTGGAAGTCGTTCGGTTAAATTATCATGGCGTCGTCCATTTGATGGAAATTCACCAGTACTGAGTTATCTAGTTCAATACCAACCATTAAAGTTCCTGCATGGCCACCCTATGACAACTTCACAAATAGACTGGAGTGGGCAACATGTCATAAACGTAACGTTACCTTCAATGAGTATCAGTAAAAGGTACTGTGAATTGGAAGATTCCACTAATATGCAAACTCATCAACGTTTTCTAGTTACGAGAATGACTTACGTGAGCATGCCACAGTAGCTGGTCTAATGCCAGCAACTACCTACCTCATTAGGATGCAAGCAATCAACGAAATAGAGCGAAGTCAATTCACGGATGCTATAGTGTTGAAAACTCAGGAAGAAGCACCCACCGAAGCTCCTTCGAATGTTAAGGTTCAAACTGGAGGTGATAGAGAGCTGATAGTCACTTGGCAGGTATAACTCTTTGGAAGAATATTTTGTCCTACATATTACATTCGAAAAAGTGTAGATTCCGCCCAGAGAATCTTGGAACGGCGAACTTACAGGATACACAGTCAACTGTTCGGAGGAGAAGCAAAATATCAATTACATAAGCCCGGCTAATAATAGCATAAGATCGCTTACCGTGTATGGCTGGGCGACTTCTAAGGCCACAGTGAGGAATCTGCGAAAATACACGCGCTACGCAGTGACTGTGCAAGCCTTAAACAATTTTGGCCCTGGGCCTTGGAGTGCTGCCGTGTACGGAACCACCTTGGAAGGAGGTATCTCGTGAAAATTTCCAAAGTGCAAAATTTATATTTTTATCTAAACCTGTTAGTACCTGAGGCGCCGCCACAGAATGTTAGCTGTAGTCCCCTATCTTCACAGAGTTTAAAAATATCTTGGCAGGAGCCCCCTTTACAGTATCACGGAGGCATCATTCAGGGTTATAAAATTCTATATCGTCCACTAATAAATCGAAGTGAGTACTTGTGATCTCCGGAATTAATTCTAGAAGTTTGTAGTTGTCTTAATAAATATTTTACTTTCTCCTATTAATTTTTGAACAGTCGATTTTTCTTCAAAAATGGAAATCAAGCGCACATCAAATTTGGAAACTTACCTACATACCTTGTACAAGGCGACTAATTACTCAATCCGTGTATTGGCCTATACCTCTTCGGGCGATGGAGTCACCAGTAGGGCAATTTATTGCGTAACAGAGGATGACGTTCCAGATGCACCTGCAAACATAAAATCCGCTGCCCTTACAGGTGACTCGATTTTAATTTCATGGCTGCCACCGCAAAATCGAAATGGAATCATTACTCATTACACCGTATATATGCGGGAAGCTGGGAGGAAGGGGCAGCCCAAAGGTATTATAGAATTTACGTGTGACGAAATCCAAATTACAGAGATTTTTCGATTAGCTCACATGGTTCGGGTAGATGAAAGTGGGTTCCCTGTTACTTTTGAGGCCCGTGGGCTTTTAGAAAATCAGATGTATGAATTCTGGGTGTCTGCATCGACGTCTGTGGGCGAGGGCGAACCTACGCCTGTCGTGGCCCAAGCCACAAACACACGAGGTTATTGGGAAATTTAATTAATTCTGCGTGATTTGTTAATTAATATCAGCTCTGCTTGCAGCCCCCGCTCGCATAGCATCATTTTCACGCACAATTCGGCAAGCTGTTGGCACTGGTCTCACTCTAGAATGTCTCGCAGTGGGAAACCCAACTCCCAGGGCACGATGGCTAACAAGAGACAGACCAGTCACGTTTAGTCCCTTTTATGAAGTAACCGCAGAAGGAAATCTGAGAATACACAGTAAGTCACCGGACAAGCCCCAAACTATGTTACCAAGTATCAGAAAATAATTTCCGCTCGTAAAATAGGTGTTGAGGCCAGTCTGTCCGGAAATTACACTTGCACAGCGAATAACTTGTTCGGGAAGGATGAGATCGTTTATCAAATAATTGCAATGAAGACTCCAAGTTCACCTCAGATTATCGTTCAGTATGCATCAGCGGATAGCATTCGGATAAGCTGGGACACTCCGGATGATGGGGGTGCGCCGTTGCAAGGGTACACGATATCGTACAAGATTATGGGCGAATCCTGGACACAAATAGAGCTTACACCAGACAACAATGCCTATACGATTACAGGACTTAAGTGTGGGAGCCAGCACATAATTAAAATGTTTGCTCATAACCTGGTGGGCGACGGCCAGTCGAGCGAGGAAATTAATGTCTGGACAAAGGGGAAAGGTATGTACTTATCGAGAATTAATGAACTTCCTGGGTTAAATTGGGACTTAATCTGACCGGCCACATATATAGTATCCCAGGCTCCGGAGGATGTGGAGTTCATCTCAACGAATGCATCTTGTGTAAACTTAAAACTAGCTGCTTGGAACAACGGAGGCTGTCCAATTTATCATTTTTCAATAGAACACCGGCCGTCAGGTAGAAGTTTGTCCAGTATTCCAAATAAGGTGTAATTTCAAAGGAAATGCGGTCTTTTACACTCCAGGTGAATCTAGATGGACAGTGGTGACTTCAGACATTTCCAATGCTGAAGAAAATCGGGAAAACTTGATCTTTTGTGACTTTTTACCATCGAAATGGTATCAGCTGAAGGTTTCGGCAACCAATGATGCTGGCAAAACAACAGCTCAGTACAATTTTGCAACTACAAGTTTGGATGGCAATCCGCCTCCGCCACCGCCTGCATTTCCATCAGAGAGTGACTCTGCAAGCGATGTAATAAGCATGACTCCCCATCACGATTGGTTTTCCACTCTCATCGTTGGCATCATCATCACCATAGTTGTGCTGCTGGTGTAAGAGCCTGATAGAATCTTTATTGATGTTTAAGTGCTTTACAAATTATGTATCTTTGACTTTTTATAGAGGTCTTATAGTCAAACATCGACGTACACTGTGCGGGCCGATATCTGAAGGGTATGAATCTCGGGCAATTCCTAGTGACTACAAGGAAGAACATGATAACAGGAGGAATCAGCAGGTTTATAGCGCATCTCCTGTGAAGACAGTTGATAAGAGCAATGATTCAGGTGAGTAACTGGGTGTGATAATTGTAGTTGTTTTATATCTATAAACATTTTGCAATATAACATGGAAGAAATTTGCTGGAATTTAAAAACTCCTAAGCGCGTAACATTTGATATCACCTGGATAATGGAGGAAATATGTTTTACTCTTTAGTAATGCCGCTAAGAAAGAAAAAGGAAGTTTAGGCGAGTGGGTTGAGTAAGAGTTCAAATTTTGAATGGAAAATGCTTATTTCTCATTTAAAAGTAGTAATCAAATCTAAGCATGTGCTGGCAGCGAACTATAATA
Organism: Dasypogon diadema; assembly: GCA_006980735.1. NCBI lineage: Eukaryota > Metazoa > Arthropoda > Insecta > Diptera > Asilidae > Dasypogon > Dasypogon diadema. The sequence goes on along the minus strand of QYTT01077889.1, from coordinate 234 downwards.
AGGAAAAGATCCTGTCCTTCTTTTGTGTTTGTCTAGGTGGTCCTGGGTATACTGCGATGTGAGAAGTAAATACTAGTAGAGGTCAAGTTCTTATAGTTCATATTCTTGTTTATGATTCATTATTATTAGTTTTACCGTGATGGTTCCAATAGCCGGGCTAAAGACATTATCGTCTAGAATTACCTAAACGTCATGTGTGAATACCCTATTGAAAATCGTATCAAGTCGGCAATT
>QYTT01077888.1:17357-29443 GCA_006980735.1 Dasypogon diadema | reverse complement strand
ATCATACATGCATACTGTGCCTGAAGGATACTGAAATGACAGACCATATTGTATGCGACTGTTCAGCCTTCGTGAGCAGAAGGATGGCTGCCATAAGCTGTCTCATGGGTAGCATGGAATAGTGAACCTATAAACAAATGCTGAAAAGACATCGAAATTAGGTTACTGCCTAGGAATTTTCCGACGTGGACCAGCTAACACGGTTCTTGACAAAGAGACGAAAACGGATCCAACGGCAAAAACCAACATAAAAAGAATATCTTCATGGCAAGGAATCAATTAATATCCTCTTTATCATTTCCAGTCCACCCTCAGATTGGGGAATTTATTTCCACACCTTATAAAGACGCACCGAGGTCCAAGGTTAGATTGTACGTCATCACTGTCCGTTTTTCATTATTTAAGAAATGCTTTTCTATGAAAAGGCCAAAACTGTAAAAAAAACCCCACAATTTCAAAAAATTTTCCAGATCAGAATACAAACAAAAATATTTTACTTTTAATAGGAATACATAAATCCGCTGAATATGAAATATTCATAAGAGAAAGATTTCACAGGAAAATTGGAAAACTCTGGAAAGCTAATTAATAACATCATCTTGAATAAATTCCGCTTAATACAAAAATATAATGGCTGCACATCAAAACGTTTTTCTCCATTCAAAAGAAATACCGATTTTGCAAATATAAAGGAAGAATTCCGAGACTTCATGATACACACCTGGCATAAAATTCCTGGAGTTTTTCCTGATAAACAGAATAGACTCAGTTGTCCGTTGAACTGTTTCTGTCGTTAGATGATAAATACTTGACGGTGGTGGTAGGAAGTCCATGCAAAGTATTATATATCAATACCAAATCGATCAATACCCAGTCTAGTGAAATGGTTCCAATAATAGCGATTCGAGACACGTGTTTGTGAAGGATAATGTAATTTAGAAAAGCATAAAATTTTGTAATTGTGTTTATCACAAATTAATAGCGACCCATCAGTACTAAGCAGTCGGGTTTATATATATATAATTCATGTAAATGATGTGCACAGAAGCTGGGGAAAATGTTTTAAATTAAAATTCACAAGATCTCAGAAAATATAACCTAATTGCAATAGGTACTCAAATGATAGCAAAGATACAAAATTCCTAACCGAAAAATACAATCCATCTTAAGTTCTTAATTTTTTTTTTAATACTGGACACTTTCAATAGTCATTCAAAAATTTTCTTTACAGTGATTTTTTTTCTTTTAAATTTTCAATAAAAAATTATCTATTTATGGCACAACTTACATTTTTTTTTAAAATTCTCAAATTTACAAATTTTCCTTTAATTTAATAATGAATTCGTCTTTTTATTTTAAAATTTACAATAATGACGATTTGTGTGATTTGTCAGTGCGATTCAGATGGTTTCGGAAATTTCTCAAAATTTCAATAGATCTATGTACAGGGGAGCGCTGTAGGATTACTTCGACGATAGAGACCTTCTTCATTTATTCCCGATTTAATTATCTGGAAATTGGCTCTTCACTGCACAGCAACAATAAATCGTAAAAAAAAAAAATAGTTGGGTTATTTTACTTACCCACTGGCCAGCTTCAACTCACAGGACACGGAACCAATTATGAGAATACCATTTCTTCATAGAGTTGGTGCCATCAGCTCATGTTACAACTAAAACAAATTAATAAAAGAAAAATAAATAATTAGTGTTTTAGTGAGGTTGTTTATTGGTAGGATTTTAAAGCCAAAAATGTTAGTTAAAATCTTCTTGATAACATCTGACAATGATGCTTTAAACTTTGGCTTAGACGCCTTTCAAAAATGGTACTCTATCAATTGTCTTCCCCTGAATGTGGGACTTAATTCATGATATTTTAATGCAAAAGGAATCCACTACTCCTTAAATACACAAACTAGAGATTTGGGCGTCTTTTTGCATTCATCGTTCTTTTCGATTCTACACAAGGCTAATGCAATCTTTGGATTCGTTAAAAGATGATCCGGGAAGTTCAAGGATTATACAGATCATAGGTATCTTATTTCACGTCTATTGTATTATATATTTGTGAGACCTGTGCTGGAATACGGTAGTCCGGTTTGAAGTCATTTCTATGGGTATCATATCAAATGTATTGAGGCCGCGCGCAGATTCTCTGCACTTTGATCTTCAAAATCTGTCCTGGAATAATCGCTTACCTCGGCAGACTCATGCTTCTTTCTTTTAACTCTATGGAAATGAGACGGAACATCTCCGGAACTATTTTGGTCTTGAATTACCTACGTGGCTGCAATTGATTCCGAATTCGAAATTGATTTTTATTTAAATACAAGTCTAATAAAGGGACGGCTTCATTCAAGCCAGTCAATTAATATATCCGTATATGCCTAAGTAGTTAGTGCTTTGATGTAACTTTAAATAAATAATTGGAAGTTCCCTTCCTGGCCGCTCCATCTCCACATGTCGATACGTCGCAGGGTTCTGTATTGTCTTCCGTTCTCTTTCCATTCTTCATTAAGTTTTGTATATGGCAGTATCATTGATTTCGCAAGCTCGTTTGAATCAATTGTTGACTGGCATGGAAATGCTACCCATAATAATCGCATAAGGTATCTCATGATTATCTTTCTGCACTCAACACATTCGAAACGGTTCTAACAATGCTTCTAAGGCCGCCGTAGAGTAAAATTCGAATCCTCTAAGATGTCCTTCTAAAATTTTTTTGCTGGCGTTTCTTATGAGACACCAACTGAGTTCCGAAGCAATCATTATTTCTTCCAAACATGAGACAACAAGAGAAAGCATCCTTCTTTTCGTTAAAAGTACTCCAAATATCTTTTTTATCTTTTGTCAAATAAAAGGCACGCTAAACACATAACACAAACAGTAACGACAATTGGGTCATATTTAAAAGTAATCTCAACCAGATGTTACATATTTCTCAACTTAATTAGCAGACAAAGCTCTTAAGCTCCACTGCTATCCAAATACTGCAGATGAGAAATTCAAATCTCCCAATTCTATTTATTATGTCAATTTGTATCGTTCTATGGTAATCTTCTTCTTAATTAGGTAAATATAAACAACCTTCAAAGTACTTAAATCTCACGATATTAAAATCACGAAGAAATAAACAAAATTAGCTTTCATAGACCAATTTTAGGTATTAAAGCTTTTAATCCGATGAATTCAATTTTGTTATTAATTTAGGAAGAAAGTCTACACCACTTCTGGCCTACCTCGCCTAAAATCACACAATCACAATCGATAATCTCTCCCTACTACTGTCCTCCACTGGTATTGTAGGTATTCTGTGCAAAGAAAGTCCATAAATAACCCACTGGGGAAAGTCGCTTTCTATTTCTGCCAACAATTTGCAATGTACCTGATAAGGGTGTGCTTAGAAGCAGGAAGGAAACAAACAACTGAATATAATTTGAGGCATGATATAATCTATTTCAAGGATCGGACACATTTATCCGATTAATTAAAGACTCTCTCTAGTCTCTACTCTAAGATTTGGTGTCACAGGTTTTGAGGGTACATTTGCTTCCTGTGCCTGCCTGCTGAAAAACTGTCATCATTCATTCAGTCATCAGTAGCAGTATCTCACGTAGATATACCCTCAAAAGATACTTACCTATGATGAACATAAATGTTCAAAATGCTGATGTGATCTGGAATTGTGTTGAATGGCAAGCCCCTCATCTATAGAGAATTGTTTGTTTTCAATTAATTTGGGTATTTTTAATTGACATCCGATATTTTAAGTCATCAGCTATGTCTGCATCAGCAATTTCATGGAATTATATGATTTTAATGGGCTGCATAACTCCAACGTATGTAGTACCAAATAATTGTAATGGAGTATCGAAAAATACGCTTACAGATCATGCAGTCATTATTTCCACGGGGTAAAATTTCATGCTTACAGAAATCATCCCTCCTGAAAATCAAGTTTTTGACATTACAAAATTATTCTATCAAATTTGATAATGTTTTAATTAATGGCGAAAACCTCATAAATTCCAGGAATATGAGCTAAAACAATCGGGACGCTTCAAATTTGACATCCCTTTGAAACAGTTCCCTTTTACTTCCCGTGAATTCGTGCAGTATTTGTTTCCATGCTTCATGGTTAGATGGCTCAAACTTTGTGGATAACGCAACTTTTCTTCCACACAGATTTTAAGGGCAGTCTTGATTAAAAAAACTTTCCCGATTCAAGTTTAGTTCATGGATAAATGCCTTTCTTCGATTCCTTTCTAAGTTACTATGTTGTTTCTCATATATTTACGGGAAGCTTTTTATGCAAATACCCAAAACTCGAAGATCAACATGAACGGAAAAAGAGTTCATGTCGTCTTTCGAAGATAAGATGTGGATGCCGTCCGGAAGGTCACCGTTGCTCATGTTTATATATACATTATTATTACTAGAAGTCCCTGGAGAATTCTTCCTACTATATTGGAGGCAGATGGAAGAGAGCTAGAACAGGAGGTCAAACTTGAAGACCTCCTCATTACGACAAATGACCTCAGAAGAAATACTTCTCCGGGTTATGACTTGCTTCTCTTGGAAGTTTTCCGATCTGATCGGAAGAGGTCTGTTCTAAGGAATATAATGCACTGTTCGACTACCACGAGCGAAGAGGAAAACAGATCACTTTGATCTCTTTAACACGTTGACTGACATGTCGGACACCGGTGACCAGTATTTAAAAGCTCTCTCACTACAAAGGGATTTTAATACGGAATTCTCTCACGAAAGCTTTTATACTAATTGCAGCAGTCAACACGTTAAATCAACATAAGGCTCCTCTCGCTTTTCTCGTAAATTCCTGCTCACTGCTCTCAGGGTATTGGGTCATACATACGGCGACAACTACGCGTCATTTCCTTACTAGGTTGAAGGAACTGCAACATTTTGAAAACCTGGCAATCAGTGATAATGTCTTCAACCCGGTCTGGGAGGTATTGGCGAGCCTAAAGAATTTGTGATAATATGATAAAATTTGCCGAATTGGAGCTTCGGCAAGGTTCACTTTAGCCTCTTTGGATCACCGAATCGGGTTGAAAACTTGCCTGGGAGAGGAAAAATTTAGTTTTGCTTTTGGTGTAGGAGCGAGTCTCGATTAATATTCCTACTAAATTAATATGAATGGACTAATTAGCTAGTTAGTACTTTGATTGCTGTTTAAATTTTTTGGTATCGAAATTGTATATTAATGAAAAAAGTAAATATTTATCTAATAGGTTAGTCACTTAGCTTGTTCCTTATCTAATTAATAATTATGGATAATTACAATTGCAAAAAAATCGAATGTATTTCAAGTTGCAAAGTAGAATGAACGCTTTTGTATTTTCACTACCTCAGCTTTTGTATTATATATTGTAGTAAAGCGACTTAAAACTAGATATGACAAAAAGTTTTCGCAACCACAAATGTTGAAATTAAACAGATTTTATGATACAAGAAAAATAAATAAATTAAAAAAATGCAATATTTACTAGAAGCATACGAAATAAAAGGGAATGGCAACATAAAAACGATAATACACAAAAGTATATACTGAAAATTTTTATTAGATATTCAACAAAATAAAACTTCATTTCTATACAATATGTTAGGAGAATACGCACAATATCTAAACATAACATATTTCTGCGACATATGATAAAGAATATCAAATTTAAAAGGAGTAAACATACTAAAAACATGAAATTCATTTTTCATTAATATTTACAAAAACTTTGTTGAAACCCTATTCAACACGGCAACATTTAATCGTAATTTTTTGAACAAAATCAAATTTGAAAAATTCAGTTAACAATGAATTCACGTTGTTGTTATAAGTTATAACAAATAAAATAGGAATAATATGTAAAAATAAACAGAAGCCTAACAAAGTTAAGACAGGATCATAACTATAAAATGATAATTCAAAAATAACAATCTACAATTCAGTCTAGGCTACTACAGAAAGCAAAAAGTAAAACTGTGTAGCAAAAGGCAAAACATTTTTACATATTCACTAAAAGCGGAGGACTTCAAACTTTGAACATCGAGTCACGTGTAACAAGTAAATATGTACAAAATGTCGTTGTACACGTAAAGCTTAACTCGAAATATCGTTATGTACATTAAAAAGGAAAATAACAATCGAAAAAAAAATATAAAATGCTCACAGTATGGAGCACTAAAAATAAGAAGCGATGCACAAAAGCTACAGTCTCATTACGATTTGTGCCACTGCCCTGCCGGACTGTGTGCCAACCAAAATAAAACTGAAAACTGCAAAAAAAAACCCTATAAAGGAGGATCCAATACTACTCAGTGGCTGTGCATCCTTACCTAGTAAGGCTTCGATGCATCTTTTGGCTTCTTGAGTTGAACTTTAAGTCTTTTCGTCCCAATTTGAAATCCGTGCATCGCCTTAATGGCGGCCTGCGCCGATTCCTGATTGTCGAAGGATACAAATCCAAAACACTTTGACAAATTTGTCTGTTTATCAATAAATACTTTGGCAGAAATCACGTTCCCAAACGGAAGGAAAGTCGACGCCAAATCCGTGTCGGTGAACTCTTGCGGCAAGTGGTAGATAAATAAATTGCATCCTTCTGGACCTGAAATGATGAAAAATGAGAATATTATTCCATGTAGCCGCAAATATCAACACAGGAAAGGCATCACAAACACACACACACACACACAGAGCAATAGGCACCCGTTTGAAATATCGAATGGGGATAGGAGGGTATATATATATATATAGGGAACGATTCAAACCACATGTGAAAGATATTCTCCTAAGGACGAAACTTCTGGAGCGGATGTTCTGACTTTAAAAACGGAAAAGGATATAAATGCAATTGAGGAAATCATTTTTTATGGTCAACCCTTTTTCTAGCTCTTCTCCTTTTGCAATTTCTGGAAATTTTCATGTTTCAGGAAAAAATTGAAGTTATTTGCCTTCCTGCCAAAGCTAAAGTGATAGATGGGTCGGCCATCCAATATTGACTCTCTCTTCACTAAACATTTTACAATTACATCCTGCCCCTAACATCCGGTAAAACACATCCTTTAAGACTGCAGATTTCCTGGTGTAAATATATTTGTAGCTTGTTTTTAAAAATAGCAAACGCGGATACAGTAAAATTCAATTTCACTTTGAGCTCGGTAAAATACATGACTCGACTCCTTCTTCTGGCTGAGGCACGTAATTGGTACAGTAATTCACATATCTTACCTGCTGCAGAAAATATAAAAGTGGGTTTTCCGATAGTTAACTGAGAAAACATTCTCCTCAATAACCCGTGAACAGTAATTAATTTCCATTGCTGTAAGGACAGGAAAATTATTCTTAATTTCCTTAGAACACGGTCTTAAAAGTGAATTGCTTGATTTTCTTAGAATTATACTTTTATTCCGGTTCACTGTGCAATCTATCTCTTTTTGATTTCGTTTTGGTTCTTTGATTCTTTTGAAAACAGTATGGCTCGACTCCTCTCAGATATTTGAACGTAAACAGAATTTAATAATAAAAGCTAAATTTTGTTTGCACGGTGTAAAGATACAGAAATCTTCATAGAATCAACAATAATATAGAATAAAATAACAAACATCCCATCTTGTGGATATTAATTTCATCGATTTACTATAAATAGCTTTCCTTAGGGTAGATATAACGCTGATATTTAAACGTGTGAAAGCTCAAGGTTCCAGAACATAAGCTCAAAGTTCAAGGACATGAGATACATTTAAAATCACTGTAAAAAGCCCGAATATACATATATTATTGAATTTTCGAGAAAATAAAGATAACTCAGAATTTGAGCTGTGAAGATGATGATTTTTACGACAAGATTCTGTGGCTGGCTGAGAGTCTATCTTTACCAGAGATGAGCTTCAAAAAATCCATATTAGAAAAATAAGTCAAAATTTCAAAATAGATTTTGGGCGTGTAATACAGTTATTGAACTGAAGATGCACATAAAAACTATTTCAAGTACCTAAAAAATTTTCACTGATGAATCACCCTGTACTTTGAAAACTTTTAATATTTCCCCGCCAAACCTCTGCTTCATTGATGACTTGACTACCAAATTATCAAACACCCTGTATATTTTCAAATAATCTACAGAGCCGTTTGTGATATGACTCTAATTTCATGAGAATTAAGACGAACGCTGCTCAATGTAAAAATAACGAAGATAAGGGTTTTCCTCTCAAAAAATCATCAATCCAACACAAAGGCTCTAAGAAAAGCTCAGCTCGTTGGAAAAGGCAAAAAATTAGGCTATTGTTAAAGTTATATTGGCATATTAGATTAATCATTTAGCAGCTTCGTGCAGTTCTATATAGGGATAAGTTCAATAGTAGTGCTAAGAGCTGCCACAATCTAAAAACAGATACTATTAAGCTAAAAGATCAAAAAGATAAACCACCTAACGACAGCAGTCCGAGATGGTCCTTCAGTGGCCAGTGCTGAATTTAGAGGCCATGTGAATTGTTCTTCGGATAAATCGACTTTAATATAATAAAATATTATAGCACGATAACAGCAATGATGAAACGGCATTGCTGATAGCCGACAGTTCATATACAATTAACAATTTGTAAAATATGCAAATTGGCTCTATTTCAATAATGTTAGATTGGTTCTCGTACTAATACGCTGCGTATCCAATTGGTGGTCTGAATCCGCCCACTGTTTACTCGTTGCAAGCGTGTGCAGATAGCCAGGTATAGTCTTGTTAAAGCTCCGGCTTACCACTTTCTAGAAAAAAAATGATAGTATAGATGTTGAGATTTAAAGTTCCTAAATGTCCTTCTAAATGGATGTTTCGGTGAGCAGGTTTCAAGTTTGAGATTTTAGTTTCCATTTTCAGCTGAAGAAAGATCTTTTTCAGAATCAGAAAGGACAACGCTGGTTTTCTAAACAAAGAATCCGAAAATAGAGTTATTCTTCACATGCAGGATGAGGAAGGTAGGATGATATTTAGAAAACACAGGTTTTCCATGTCAGTAGTTTGAAAACACAGTCATTTTTGCTCTTCAAAACGAGAAAGATCCTTTTTATGAATTACGTCTGAAATTGGCGTCTAGTGCCAGAAATACTTTAATAGATACCCAACTTAGCTGTGTTGTTAAAAAATTGCAAATTCGTTTCAGAGAATAAGAAAGGGAGCAACAATAATAAAAGGAAGAAAATGGTAACAGAAGAAGAGGATATTACCTCAAATCGATTTTAGGAGAACAAGAACTTCTTATATAAAAATTTATATATATATGAATTTTCCTGTTAATCTATCATTTTCCTACCTATTATATTCTGCACAAGTATGCTTACTATCTTTTACTGTTTTTCAAATTCGACAAGGAAAAATGTCAAACATTAATAAATTTAACAAAATAAATATCAAAAATATGCACATCATGCAGGTACTTACATTCCGCTATGCAAACGAACATAAAACACTGTACACACTAAAGAAGATTAGATTAATTTACCTTCAATTTGTTTTCCGGCGGCAGCAGCTGCGGCTGTGGTAAGTGCTACACTAGCCAGAGGTGAAGTAGATAGAGTGGTACTACCAAACTGAGGTAATCCTGTGGTCGTCGACACATACGCTGATGTTAATGGATTGGGATCCGACCCTAGATTAAACGAAACAAAGTAAAATTAGTAATCCGAATAAATTCATGAGGTCATCTATCATGGTACATATTATATCTACTAAAGGGTAAACAACAACAAATCTCGAAAGATACTTGTGGCAATCAGGAGACCTGCATGCACAAGGGTAACGACATGATAACTACAGAATAATTTAATCTGTTATTTAGAAAATTTACAAAGTTTTATCATTATATCTGTGGAATTGAACTGATGAAATGAGCGTACCGACTCAATTTTCTTCTTCTGCATACGAAACAACGTTGTAAAGTAAGAAACTTGCCATGTATCATAAGAAAGCTTAAAAACATACCATAAAAAGAATCGCAGGCAAAGCACTAAAACTACTTTAAAATCATACAGGAGGTGGATGAAACACGAACAGGAAAGAAAAATCTTACACAGCACTGGAAGTCCAGGATGTAATTTTTATGAAACTGCTATGAAAGGAAAAAATTCGAACCGAAGTCAGACAGCCAAACTACACCGTCTGCAGGAGAAGAAAAAACGTATTAAGGAATGATATTTGGGTTAAAAGGTGTATCGGAGCACATAAAATGGAATTTATTTCTCATAAAATCCTCCAATTTTTTCATGGTTCGTTCATGGGCCAAAATGAAATTCTACTTTTATTCTGGATCTTTTGTAGTGGGGAATTGGAGGACTAAATTGCCTGTAGGAATTTTTAATATTTCATCAAATTAAGTAGCCCTCCAGTCGCTTCTAAATCTGAACTGCTATGGCTGAGAGCATTTCATCGTGCGATACGGTCTTACGTCTTGGAATGACAATTTTTTTTCCTTTTTCAACATCGGTTTAGAAATACGAATTCTTTGTCAGATTGGTATTTGCCACTAAATTTATCTTCTTTTCTTTTCAGCTTAGTCCTTATCCAAACATTATAGGGGTAAAAGAAAATATTTTCGTTTATAGGAAGAACATTTCACAGGATGTTGGAAAATTTTCAGTTTATCAAAAATTATCTCTTAACACGAAAAAATAAATTTAATTTTATTTAGTTTTCAGTTTCATTTTGTAAATTTAGTTTTTTTTTTTGTTAGTAATAAATAGAAACATTTTTCTTGTTTTTGCATGGATTGTTTCTCTCATGATTTTGAAAATAAATATGACAAATGTTGGAATAATATGTCTTTACCATGTTTACGTTCCTAACATAATCCTCATAATCATAATCATCTCTCCTCTTCCTTTCCTTTGCTTTCTTTATAATATCAATTTTATAATTAAATTTGTTTTTTCTTACTTGTATTATTACATTTACATATTTCTTAAAAAAGTGAGTTTGTGAATTTAAACTGAAAACTATATAATAGAAGAGGAACAGAATTGCGTTCAATAAATAAAATATTGGAACAAAAGCAGCACTGCTTTCAAAAATTTCCTTAAATTTCTAACATCAACAAAAATATTATTCAATATTCCAAAGTTCTTCGAGATATTTTTGTCTACATCGACAAAGAAAATGAAAACGTGGTATTCGCGTTATAAGGAAATCAGATGGTGTGTCAGTTGCCTTCTGAACACCTACTATAATTCAGAGATCTATCGAAGAGGGGATTAAGATAAGAGAAAATATTTTATCCATGGGTTTAAAAGTTTCGAGTAGGATACAAAACTTTTAAGAAAAATCGTGTTTCCAAAGTTGGGAATTCAGGAAAACGGCTGAACGGATGTTCTTTGCCTAAAAAGTTTCAATTTCCTTCAAGTTCTTGGTAACAGATAGACGATAATTTTTCGACGTTATAAAAATTTTTTAGACGTAGAACATTTTAGTAGATTCCACCAGGTACATAAAGAATGTAGTGACAGGTAAAGTTTTACCTGAAGAACTAATTCTCATTAAATTTATAGTTTTTTCCTTACTTTTAAAATAGGTTTCAGAGAAAAGTTCTTCTCTATAAAAAAAAAAACAAAAAACGCTTCAATACAACTAAAAGCCAAGCTAAAAAGTAAAATTTAATTAAAATATCTTAATTTTGTTTAATGGAACCATTATAGTGGATGAAGTACTATTCTATCCATCAGATTAAATTAGTACTGTACCATCAGTCCGATTGGTATTATTTCCAGAAGGCAAATGTACTTCTCAATAAGGACTTGGTTAAAGGCAAATATTCCCATTTTAGAATGGGCCACAAACACTCCATATGTACTTCTCTCATTGAACCACTATGGGATATACAAGGGAATTACGACAGAATTCAGATGAAACCTTGATAATCTCAGGGATGTTAATTAACCAAATTTGAAAGTCTTTTGGCGCAGCAATAATGCAAAGTATGTATGCATGAATACATTTACGTAAAATTCTTTTTAGATCTTGAGACGAATATTCGGAAATAGAAGATTTTAACCAAGGTTTTTGGCTTTTAGATGTTCATGTCTTT
>QYTT01077886.1:0-19941 GCA_006980735.1 Dasypogon diadema | reverse complement strand
GCCTTGAGAATTTTTCAAACCACAAAGTAGATAATTTGGTTCAGAGTCAGTTCCAAAGTGTGAGACATTTGTGGAGAACGAACGTGTTAACTACTATTTACTAACAAATCTATAAGAGTGTACGAATTGAAAATAATAGCATGCAACTGGTGCATAATTTAAACAAGTCATGTATCGTGTTATTCATTGCAAGTAATCTTAGGGATAATATATTATTAGTGGCAATTTCTGTCTTAATTCCAAAGTTTTAAAGTGTTAAATGGCCTTCGGTTACAAAATCCGTTTTCTACAATCAAGATTAGGGTGCAATTCTTTTTACATAAAAGTGAAATTAAGATAAAATTGTGTCTATATTTCGGATAGCTTGACAGTTTCCACCGTCTCAACTGAAAAGTAAAAAAATTTCAAAGCAGTTACTATAGTGCTTCAAAAATATTCTCAATTTTTTTCTCCAATTTAAAAGACGAAAAATACATTAGTTTTCCCAAATATTTTGTTGATCTTCTTATGGTGACTGCTGGATCCGGCCACTGTGTAATGTATTTAGTTTTTAAATACAGCAATATCCTATGTTTCCGCAGAAAATATGCCGAACTATTGAAGTACTCTTTTAATGGTGCTGCTTTTTGTGTAAATTTTGAACCCTATTTCGATGTAATGTCTTTCCGAAACCTCTTACTACGATATTTAGAAGGTAACTTTTACGAGTAACAATACAAAAAACTAGCAACATTTTCTGGTAAAAAAATAACGATCTCAAGTGATTACAGTCTAATACAATTCCGAGAAGAGAAAAACATATCTCATCAAATTCTGCCCTTGAGAACTGCTAAATGTTATTGAATAAAACTATACCAGGCCCAATTCTTTTTTGCCTTGTACACAATTTTTTTATGTTTTCAAGGCTAAATCTCCAGAGAGCGGAACAGATTAAAATTTCCTTCCGTACCATTTTGAGTCCATACAAAGACAATATCTTCTTAAAAGAGCAACTGTCGTACAGTCCACTAATATCTCTTATTTTTTCCAATAATAGTATGTTCATACTAGTTGGAAGATTTTTCCATTTTCCTACATCCTGGTATTAGCCGGCAATAAAGCCATCATATCTTAAACCAATCCAAACAAACAGTATATGAAACTCAAAATCTCTTCAATATCAATATTGTTCATTGCTTTACCTCCAAAGCATGCAGGGGTGAAATTCAAAAGGACTTTTTTCGGTGAATTTATCCAGCCGTATTAAATCACTGCCATTAATGCCAAAAACACAAAGGTTTTTCAAAAGCCAACAATTTTTTACTAGACCAAATTTTAGAATTTCTTTTAGTACTACTGCCAATCGCAGAACTTTTTTATTTTCGGTGTCTCTTGTTCCAAGTTCTGCATTGAAGTGTCTTCGTTCATGGATCAGATCGAATTTTAGAATACATCAATTGCGTTAGATGTGCGAAAATATATTTTAAAAAATTCTAAATTGACTTTTTGCGATCATATTAATACTACTCGCAGAAAGATTTATTGTAGTCTAAGCCGGCTATGGCTTCCTGCTTCTATCTTGCTTCTTTTAATTCGCCCGGCGGCGTTTGCCAGAACTTTTATTCCCCCTTTCTCTTTTAATTGATATAGTTATTTATCTTGTACATTTTCTGACACAAAAGATTTACAAGTTGTTACGATTTTAGAGCACGCACGACTATCAAATTCATACGAATCTAATTTTAAACTGCTGCGCCTCTTCTCTGGCTAAACTTCCGAAGAAAATATTTCAGATATAATATTCAAAAGTTGTTTTTCCATCCCTTTGGAAACTCTCGCATATTCAGTCTGCTTCTAAAAAGTAAGAGGGATGCAATCACTCTAACTACAGTCCAATCACATCGATTCAACCTGATCCATGATTGCTGATATGGCTTTTGTCCCGGGCATTGAACCGGCAGTATGACGACATTCCTCGAGATAAGACGTAGTAAAACAGTGAAGTTTTGAGAATCCGTTTTAAGCCCTCTATTTTCCTCGTTTACAATAGACCACAGGTATTAAAGAAGAATGTGTACCGACATCCCCATTCGACCTTTTAATTTCGTTTTCTCTGCTATCCCTATTTTCCTTCTCCCCAAGGCTGTGCATAGCTTAATAGGATATCCCCTGAGCTTTGGTTTCACTGTAAAATAAAATAATCAGCAAAACTCATTGGGTTCTCTTAAGCCATCTCAATTCACACTACAATCAAAAGGTTCAGTTGTACATCCCAGATCCAGTGTGCGATGCTGTGTTTTAATAAAAATTTAATTTAATACCTAAAATTTATACTGAAGGGTATGAAATATGTGACTAATCTCAAAAAAGTATTGATAGATACGCGTACTACTTTAGTGAGAAAATTAAGATTCTTTTTATCAATCTACATTTTCGTTAAAAATTCCAATATTTTTGAGTCTTAGAAAGGGGATTTGATTCAAAAAGTAGAGTAGGATAGAGTCTGGCCAGAAAGTCATAAGTGAATACTCCCTTAAGCTTACGTTTTACTTTCGTTCAGATGGATTTATGTTTTTCTTTTAATCCTATACCATGTGCATATTAAACTGGTAGGGACATAATTCTGTAGGTCGTTCTTTTCAATCCATCAAGATGAATTTAACATATCTGGGCACCACTGATTAAGACAATTCTCTTGGCAAGAATTGTATTTGCGAACCGATGGAAAATTGTTTGGAAATTTCATATGTATGTAGTTCTGTCTGCAACATTTGGCAGGTAAAAAAAATTTATCCTAATTCATTTTTCCCTCAGATTCGTTTTGCCTAAGCTGTTTACTATGTTTTATAGGATTATCGTTGCGTTTACTAAATACTACAAAAAGGTACCCGGAAATTGTTTTGCATGAATTCAAATATGACTTTGTGGTTTGAAATCTCTGTGAAATTAATACGCCATCTAGCCGCTCGGAATCCTCAAAATATATCCTATTTGCATTATAATTTACACTTAAAATTGTTTTCCTCACTAAGCATCAAAAGTAAATATTCTTTTTTCTTTATAGGACAACATCAACGAAAGATTCAGCGACAACAGAAGTGATTATCTCCAAATTTTCATCACCGGTGATTACTGTATTCATTAATCTGATACCCGCCATAAACGAAACAAATAACATTTTTAATTAATTGCAACGTATAAGTAAAAATTTCTTAAGTTATTTTCAAAAAGGAAATCTTCGCGAGGACATATAGAGGCAAATTATAGCAAACGAATTCTGTTTGAATTTCATTGTGTACCTGGCTAGCGAATTTACCACTATTAATTGTAAAATACTATCAAAAATTTACTGTAATTTATTTATTACTTCCTCTCGTCCAATAACTATAAAGAGAAGCTGAACGAAGGTTGATGGCTCGTCGTTAAAATAACCATAAAACAGTTCGTAAAAAGAATGTCTAGACTGGAATCGTTAAGAAAACGATAAAAGTACATCTGTACTACCGAATCTATTCGTATTCGCGAAAAAAAAACGGATTATAAGAATCTTTTCGCGGTTCAACATTCAAACCTGATATCATTCGTAACGCAACCAATAGTACCGTCGTCGAAAATTTCTTCGCCAACAACGGCCACATCATCATCATCATCATCATTGATACCAGTCACAAAAACGATAAGAGCACCACCACCACCACCACCGATAACTTCGCTGTCACCATCACCAGGAGCAGCAGTGACATCACTTTTATCAATACCTGCCTCCTATACCACATCATCCTCATCATCATCAACAACAACACCCGTAGGATCATCATTATTTGTCAGAGGAGAAGTTGAAAGAAAAGCCGCAACCATTGATCAATCAACTGGGAATAATTTTAGTCAGTACTTTTACAATTTTAACAGTTGTACTAATCCGTATTATTACCAACAACAACAACATCACGACCCCGCTAGTAACACTCAGAGCATCAATCATAGCGAACAACACCAACAGCAGCAGCAGCAGCAGCAACAAGAACATCAACAACAGCCGGAGCAGCAAAATCAGTCTGTATCTCAACAATTCCCCCAACTGCATAATTCGGGAAGTCAGCAGCTAGGTAACAATATAAAAGTGGAGCAAGAATACTTTGTGAGTAAGTGGCTCAACAATACCTTCAAAATAGCAACGGAAGCACTTGACTTACGATCGACTCCGCTGACCCTCCAAATTCCACCACAGATGACAACGGACGTCCAACAACAGGCCAGCGGTCGATCGTTATTCAAAATGAATACAGACTTTTGGCAACAGGCTAGAGGGCCACCTTTAGGTGGTCCACAAGTTGGAAATCTTCTAGTGAATACATCTACTCCCCCAAATATAGGTAATGCTGCAAATCCAGTAAGTTCTTCATCATCTGGCAATGCAATTAGTGGTAATAATAGTGGAGGCAATTCAAATAATAATAACGATGGTAATAATACTGGTAGTGGTGGCGGTGGTGGTGGAAATGGTGAAGGTGGTGGTCCTTCTTCAGGTAGCCCTGTACCAAATATGCAAAATTCTTCTGGTGGTGGTAATACTGGTAGTACTAACAGCATATTGTCACAATCTGCTCTCCATCATCAATTACAACAAATTCATCAACAACAGCAGCAACAACAACAACAGCAGCATCAAAATAACCAAGGTACAAGCTCAACTGGTAATATAAATACACCAATATCAACTGGTCATCTGACACCAAATCAATTAACACCTGGAGGTGGTGGACAAGCTTCTGTTGTTGGTTTACAACAAATGCAACAACAATTACAACAGCAACAACAAAATCATCAACAACAGAATCAACAATTATCGTTGCAATCACATCCACCGCAATCTTTAACACCGGGTGGTAGTTCAACGCCAGATACAAAATTCAACAACGAAAAATTCGTCAATGAAATTCAGGTACGGAGATTTTTTTTTATTCTATACTTTTATATATATTTTTTTCGAATGAATGGTAAAAATTTCCAATTGGTGGGATCCCTCTTAGTCGTGATATTTTTTACCACGAGGACCGACTTATGGGGGACAATTATGTTTTCAAAAAGATAAATAAAATCTTTTTAAATATTTTTTAAGTTCAGTTAAGATCTTTTTTTTTAAAAAAAAAAACAAAACTGCGCCAAATATGAGCAATAAAGTTTTTTCAATTTTTGTTATACTTTTCATAATAGTAGAATTTTCTGCCACTTTTTAATTTAATAATCACATCGTGATGCTTATTTTCACCAACAAACACATATATACTATATGCAAATGAGATTTGCATTTATTGTGATTTGTAATTGTATGTGAGTATTTTCGTAATATTTTCCGTGCACTGTTTGCGAAAACTTCTAAACCAACAGACCTGTTCGAAATATTATTACATAAAAAATAAAATTGTTAAATCTCCGTCATTTTCACTTTTTTTTTACAATTTACTTTCTAAAGCCTTAATTATATTTCACTACCCAATGTTTTTTAATATTTTCACCAGCACTAAATGTAATACTAATGGTATCAGTGATTCAATGAGTAATTTATTGAGTCATGAGTCCTCGGAACCAAATTTTATTGAGATCTACCTGTTGAGCTGTCTCCGTTGTTGTTCTATTTGTTAAGTAGTTCCGAATCTCTTCGGTTTATTCTATTATTATTATTACTGGAAATATAAAACATACCTTTATACCTTCTATCATCTCGCATTAATTAAATTATCTCCATCTTTGCTTTCTGAATACCTTTAAACCGTGCAACAACCATATTTTCCGCGGGAGTTCAATAATAAACCAAGCCGCCCTCTCGCAAATAATGAACAGTTAAATGATTGTACTCTGTTGACACCTGTTGTCTGCGGACAGGTGTATAACGCGCAAATATTTCTTGGTTACAGTCACAGGACCTGTTCAAGTTTAGATATCCAGTCCTCTTACCGTCCTAAATATTTGTAGTGGCATCAAAACAATACTTGAAAGAAAATGAAACTCGCCTCCAACACCACAGGTACTTTCATTTTGTGGTTTCTTAAGGATGTCATTTAAGGATGGTTTTTAAGGATTCTCTTCCTTTTAATTTCCACTGCATGTTGTCATCATATATTTTAGTTGGAACGATTTCGCCTCTGTACTTGTGTGGCGTACGTTTTCCAATTATAGCCCGGTTCCCTATCTGCCTTGCTCGCAATCCGCTAGAAAACTTTCGTTTTCTTTTGCAGTCGCTGTCGTCACTTTCGAGAAAATTCCAAGTGAGTCAAAACCAAAAATTTTCATAGTAGCTTTAATCACATTTTAACCACCAAAAGAAGTTTTCACACCATACCTTCTCGTACCCCTCATGCTCTACACACGTACACTCCCATGAATAAGACCAATCTTCCTTCTATTCCTGACATAGCATCAACATTTACTCATCCTTTCAGACCCCTTCGAGTGTCTCGGCTGCGGTATACGTTAGAATATAGACGCAAACTGGGTTTGCTTTCCTTTCGTTTTCAAGCTATTCAGATGTTAATGGGGGTAAGGGTGGTTCAGGAGACTTATGCAGTGATGCATACTTTTCCTTTTTATTTGGTGGAATCGTGATAATATTATGGCAACTGTCAACTGCGACTATGTCAGAATTGGTATTTTCACAAAATCTCATGGTATCATAGCATCTGTAGATCTTTGGTGGTAGCATTCTTTCAAGTAACAATTTCTACTATAGTATTTAACCAAAATACCCTGTCTTTTGTATATTAAAATTCATGCCAGGATGAATAGTGCATCCCAATCACGACCCACCAGGAGTGCTATACTACCACTGAGAGCACAAGAGAACACGTGTTCGCTGTATGTCCCATTCCCCAAGTTCTATCCATTATACCAGAAAACAAATAAAAAAAACAGGAAGAATTCAAGATACTGCAAATCGGAATAGTGTTCAAAGCCTAGTAGAAGTGGACACATGCCACACAAAATTTTTATATCTGAACAACTAAAAGTGGGAGGTTCGCGCAGGATTTTTTCTCGGATATCCTTTCTCTGCCTGTGTGAGCTTTAGTTTTTTTCCTTTTAGTTGGTAAGGAAAAGCATTGGTCAACTGGACGGACGAATAGGAAGTGTTTCTAGGCTTCACACAATTTTACGCTGTCATGCGACAATGGTATAGGGAAGGTTTCCTTCTCCTGTAGGCTGACTGGGGCAGAAGAATTTTTATTTTCCTTTCAAAATCAACTTCTTGCTGAACTTGCTGGAATCATAGCGGCAACAGGTAGTTGGGAATCACAATTACTGTGCGAATAGGACACTTTTTTTCTATTCACCAAAAACTTTCAGCAACTTTTGAAGCACACTTCACAGGTTATGTTTGCTTTTCTTGATCAATCAATGCACAACACAAGATTAAGAAATATGTAAACTTTTCAATCATATTCGAGAGAAATCTTTTAAACAGGACAACTCATTACGAAAACTCTAGAGGACTACTTGTGTTCTTGAATATTGCTCTCAGAATTTTTCATATCCTTCTTTCCGTTATACGGCATACGTGAATCAAATAAATATGCTACAACATATCCTCATCACCTATATTCGAAGTAATCCAGTACACTGTATTACCATTCCTTATCCCTTCTAACAATATTCCCACCATCCGAACAATCTACCCAAGTCGGATTCGTTCTATATTTTTCCCCTTCAACCAGACTTTCTTTCCCTTTTTTTCCTTGAATTTCTTTCATTTTTATTGTCCTTCCTTCTCTCTTTTTTTTACTGATAATCACTTTTCTTTGCAGGACATCGACTCACATAAACATGCATAGAACTCCCTTACTTTCATCCTCCTCCTTGACGGAATTGTCATGCGTCTTTTCTATGTACACACTATACTATCAGCTGTGGTGTGTGCCTTCAATTCCTCCAGTTCCTTTAGTTCTGTAGGCTTGAAGTGCTAACTTGTTTTGGCTAGACAAGTTATAGGTGGCAGGAACCTGTGATAACTGTAAACTGCAGCCAACATCACTACCACACACCATAAACACATATGGAGTTATACTTGAGGGTGATTGTATCCTTTCCCCTGCATCATTTCTACTCCAAAGTATCCCTTTTATGTGCGAGACAGTCAGTCAACCCTGTCTATTGCAGCGGCAGGACTACAAGTAAGTGGAGGCGGGTAGATTTTTTCCCTCTAAACTTCTTACGAAATGCAAATTTTTCTCCCCACCTCATTTTTTGTATGTTCGGACTGTTTTTCTCTCTCATTAAATGGATAGACTTAGGTGGGTGGACAATACAAGGATGAGTGTTAGTCCATCTCACTTCTTCATGTCCTTTTTAATAATTTTCTTATCGTTCGCCTTCACTTTTTTCCTGTCATTTTATGTATTTCTTTCATTTTTCACATACTTCTCCTTTAAATTGGAAGATTTTTTATCTTTTTCTAACGCACCCATCATTTCTTAAAGATTGTACTCAATTGATACCAAGCTGAGAACAGACTAAAAGGGACACAGTAATTATTTCGCCCCATCCATAAATTCTTTTACATTTTTAGGTTTAAGGTGTACTCTTCCTTTTCTGTGCCCCACTTCATCTCCGTATTGACCCTACCGCCATAAAAGGAAAGAAAACCCTGAAGGTAGAAATGAAGGAAAAGGAAGAAGTAGCTGTAGGAGATGAAGAAAGACTAGTTATTCGCATGAGGGGTAGTGGGCATTCCCCTTAAAAGGATGCCGGTTCTTGTTTACATTACCAGAAAAAAACCCTTTTTAAGGGGGATTTCTCCTGCGGTAGGAGATGTTCTGAAGATAGACCCGTTTTCTTTCCACTTTTTTTCATGGCCCCTAGTACACATATCTTAAGGATCCCATTAAAATGGTGTATGATGGTATTGTGTCAATGTTGGTGGTGTTGGTGTGGGAATCTACTTGGGGAGGGATGTTTTAATGTGATCCCAAAGAATACGGAGCATAAAAGGCTGAAGAACAAGAATAAGACGGCCAACTAACACAAGGACTTATTAATATTGGTATAGTCCGGTGTCGCTGGTGTCGATTGCTACTTTGGTAATTAAAAATTTTGATATTTGTGTAGGAGGCATGTATATGTGTGTTTTGATGATGGGGGTGGTAAATGGTTTTTTGCATTTTCCTTAATTTTCCTTTCTTTTCGTTCTGATTCCTCCAGGGGTGCCGTACTGGTGAGATACAATCTTATGACCCATATGGCTTGTCCATCCTGCTGCTTATGTTGCTGCTCCTCTTCTTCTTTCCGTTGTTGCATTTTTCCTCCTTCTTTTCTGAGTAGAGCGTTTTTTTCTGTCGAAGGGGACTTTCTTCTCTTCCATTCAACTAGAGCTTGCTCCTTTTTCTCAAACACACTTTTAAGTACTCTCTGAGGGGGTTGGTTGACTGCCTGGTTGCTTGGTTGGCTGGCTGGCTGGGTGGATGGCTAGCTGGTGCCCGTTCATCGTGTATAATCAGCGGGAATCTATATAGTGTAAGACTAGACCCGGTTCTTCCTTCTTTTCGTCTACTACAAACACGTATATCACTCTTTTGCGTACGTATAACATTCAGTTTTCACTATCAGTACTCTCCTCGTTGTTTTGCCTTCCGTTTTTCCATTTCTTTTCTTCTTGAGAAAAATAAAAGAAAAAAAAACGAAGGATACCAAAACCACCCCAAAAAGATCTTTTTTCCCTCTGCTTACGTATTTCTTTTTCTTATTCCTTCCAAGTGAGTATATGTATCTTTAAGGATGAATATTTTCTGTGGCCCTTTTTTCGGCTTTGAGACGTTACGGTGTCTTGATCGGAATCGCGCGCCTTTAAACAGAAGGGTTAAAACCATCATCCTGTAAGGATGTCGAGAATTTTCTTCAAGTTATCTTGGAAGTTGCTATCGTCTTGTGGAAGATTTTGTTAAGGAAACTTGTTAATGTTTTTTCTTCGTGTTTTTTTTTCTTGTTCTGTGGGATCTTTGTGTAACGGTTATACATTATTATGTGATCTTAATTTTGTGACTATTTAAGGAATAAATGAAAAAAGCATAAAACTGAGAATAAGGAACTGTGTTATCCAAAAGTGTAATGGAATAAAGTGCTTCAAAATATAAAAAATAGAAGAATAATTTTAAAGGGGAATACGTGCCCAATAAATGGAAAAATTGTTTAAAAAGAAAGCATGAAAAGACACTGAAATGAAATAGGTGAAATTTTTCTTGTGAAAACTAGGGATTCACAAATTTTGAAAATTTCAATTAGAAATTTTCTTGATTTTCTTTTTTTTCCGTTCACTTTTTTCATTTACAATTTCTTCCTGTACATCATAACTTCAACAAAATAAATTGAAGCAAAATATAACACTAGTTGAATTTTAAATCTGGACACTAAAAACACTTCTTCAAAATTTCTTTTGAAAAGACATTATAGTAACATAAAAAATATAAAACAATAAATGACGAAAACGAACAAGTTTTTATTTTGTTGAAAATATAGACAAAGAATCCCTCGCGGAATAGTACAAACCTATAGAAAATGACCCTCGATTGTGAAGAAGAAAATGTAATTAAAATGAATAGTTTTATTTTCTGGCCTTTTACCAAACTTTTTTGTAGAACTGAATAACGCAGTAAAAAGAGTTTTGTGTAGGTTTTATCTTTTCTGGATTGCTTTCATATCTTTTGTTTTCTTTTTCCTTTCTTTGAGTTCTGATTGAAGTTTAAATATTTGAATTTGATAAATTAGAAATTTTCTAAGATGTTTTCTTTTTCGAATGAAAATTTCAAAATATCTGCTTTCTAAAATTGCATACTTCAGAACATTTAGTTTTTTTTTCTAGTGATTTTAATATGCACCTTTGGAATTTGAATTAGCCTGAAAATGTTATCTTTTTCGTGTTTTTTTTTACTTTTTAATTAACGATTTCGGGGTTTCTAAGTTCATTTTTAACATATTAAAAAACTTCAAGGAAAAGTAAACTGTTGGCGTATATATTTCTACAAAATCGTGCTTTGATTCTAAAAACGAAAACAAAATCTAGAAAATCCGTATACTCAATAATTATGATTTCGTGAAAAATGCTATAATATTTATCTGCCTTAAAAAAAGTGAACATTTGTATGAAAGTGCGGAATAAAATTTTCGGTGAACTAGAAAAGTGTTAAATGTTTTCCATTTTTAATATCCTGATCCAAAAGCAAAAAACCCTTCATTTTCACTAGTGATCATGGAAAAGTGGACACTCTTAATTACTTTTTTTCTGTCCTGTTCCCAAATAGAGAGAATTATTTTTTCTAAGTTCGATTTTCTTCAGCCCCAAAAATTACCTTGCCGTCTCATTTATAATTCATAGGCTTCCTATTAAAATTCGTGATAGAACAGAGGCTGTAATTTGTATTATTAATTTATCCTAGACTAGAGTACTGGAATCTATCTATATATTTCCCTTAGCTATTTGGTTTTTGGGCACCAGAACTTGGATTGAGAAGATTAGGAAGTCTAAAACTCTCATTTGTGTTAACTAATCCAAAGTGGTCTCGAGTTGGATTTTCTTTTAGAGTAGGACAACTCTTTTATCATGACCCGTATATTCAAAATAATTTATATTTAAGAATTAGGTACTCTACAATGCTTAGTATCATCTGAGAGATCAGTATACGTCAACAAATATTACTGCAATGGTTTTCCAATAATAGATATGAGCAGGTAGAAGACTTACAGTCTCTTGTTCTTTGATTTGAACTCCGTAGCAAAAATTTAAATGCTCTTTCCCAAACGAAAACATTCCTTCCGGTAATTCAGAACATTCTATTGGAAAAGAAAATTTATATTATTTTTTGAAAACAAACCTCTGATTTGGAAGGGTTTTATTATTTTAACACCAGATGGGTTCAATCTCAAATTATTTCTAAGATCTGAAGCTAAGACTTTTGTAACCTTGATGTATGACATTCTCTATTTATACTATTAACCATCGAAGAAGACCTTTACTAATAACAGTTCCACAACTATCAACCTTGTAGCGTTTTTTAGTTATTGTTTATTCGATATTGAGACTGAGAGTCAAGTTGACTCAATTTTCAAAGTCTCCGGTGCAAGTAATCACAAAATTTTTCTGTAGACATTATTAGAGCTTGTGTTCTTTATATTTTTTTCTATTTTGTTAGATTGGTCTACTCTTGTTTATCCAACCTTCTATAGTTCGAAAGACCGTTTTTAAAGTCCTCTACAATATCTTTGGTATACCACAAGGTCCACTTGCTTTCATCATTTATACTAATAACATACTTTTATAGTATATATCGAATCCATCGTTAACAAAATTTTTTTCCTATTAAGATAACATCTTAGAAATTTTGATTAGTGTTAAAATATGTTAGCACCATCCAGGGCCTTTTTAAACTTTCCATATTGATTGCACAAATGTAGTAATACAATGAAACTTTTTAGATTTGATGATTTGTGAATGATCGTGAAAAATCTTCTTTTTTATCTCCTTATAATTATTGCCTTTTATTTTATTAAAAATAGCGAAATATCTCCAAAATTTCTCTGAGGTTTTATTATTCTTAAGCTAAATTAAAACAAAACCGCATTTTCGAAAATTTTTTAGAAAATCTACGAAGGTGAAGATGAGAAAATGTTTGTTTAAAAAGTTTCGTAGCATTTCCGCAATGTACTCTTTCTTTTTATTGCGTGAAATTAAATGCTAATGCAATCCATCTCTAAAACGAATATACCCTTTGCGGTCCTTAGCGTATACCCTCTTGGTAGATCGAATTTTAGGAATTTTTGTTCCTATTTCAAAGCTAATAGAATTTCACTGCTTTCCACAACTTTTCCATTTTCTCTAGCGTTTATTTCTCGAATTTTTTCCACATAGAAAATATAACCGAATATTATTTCTTCGTAGATTTAGATAACATTTCTAATCCATTAGAATTCATGGATACGACCCCACCCTCCTCCATCCCTTCCTCTCCCTAGGTTTTTTACCACCAATGGTATCAATGTTGTAAAGATAGAAGAGAAATCTCTTCAATTGTTATAGCATAAAATTTTGTTCGTTTTTTTTTCTGGTGGTCGAACAGTAATCTTAAGTTCTTATCTTATATCTAGGGAAAATGTAACTTAGGAATAATAAACTAGGGAAAAACTCATCAAAGGGAAAAAGTAATCGTCTTTGATTATAATTTAAAAATAAGATAAAGAAAAATTGTAAGACATTTTCAGAACAATAAATTTTCTTTTAATTCTTAACCTTTTGTTTTATTTTTATTTATCCTTAATTTACAAAATTTTAGAATCGAACGAAAAGTATACAAAAAGAAGAAAAAATTGTATAAGTAAAATTCGGACTTCTTTAGCACTTGTAAAATTCTTTTGCAAACCTGGAGGGAAATATTTGTTTATTACTTGGAAAATAAAAAATAGGAAGTGTTTACAAAATTCTCATATTTGGCACAGAAATGATTTATCATAATTTTAGGTTTTTTCAATTAATTAAACACTTTTAGTGCATTTTTTTAAGTATATGTATGCAGAGTGTGTAGCTATTGTTTTTTAATATTTTGACTTATTTTTTTTAATTAAAAAACACAATTAAAAAATAAATCTAATTAATTTTTTTCTTCTTCTCTTCTCTTTTCCAAAATATACGCTTGCTCTGATAAATGGTATAAAATGAAAATGAATTTACCAAATAAACAAAAAATGTGCTAAAAATAACAACCATAAAAATTGTGTTCATTGTGTAAACAAAAAAAAACAACCAAAAATCTCCATTATTGTGTTTCTTACTGTTCACAAAAAAACAACACACTACTCTTTATCATCTATGCTCATCAATTGGTGTGTGTATGTGTGTGTTTGTTCGTCGAAAAAATAATTTGTTGGTGAAATAAAAAATAATAATTGTCATGTGATTATTAATATATTGTGAAATCATCATCAGCTGCAGTTATCAAGATCAAATAGTGCAGCAGCGATCAGTGAGCGTACTCTAGAAGAATGTTGGTCAACCCTGCAACGAGTGAGTTGGCATCTCTTCCGTTGTGTATAGTACTCTTCCACATAAGACAAAAAAAGTGTTTTTCCTTTTTGTTGTTTTGTTAACAATATCCTTTCTTTTTATTTCGATTTCAAACAGTTTTACGTTAGAACACTAACATAGCATTAAAATTTGTTTTGTGTACAAGTTAAAATATTTTTGAGGTATATCAATTTTTGGATAAGAAACACTGATAAAAGTTCCTTGACGTGAAATTCGTACAAATCTACAGTTTGTAAGCTGTTAAAGAATAGTACGTAGCGTTTTCGTACAAAAACGTCTATATATATTACAGCATAGCAACATTTTCAATTGCATTTTTCTTCTTAGGAAAGGCTAAAAGCTCTTTCTTTACATTTCACTCTGGCGGGATTCAAATAAGAGTTTCAATAGACGAGAAAATATTATCTGGCTCGAAGGACCAGGAATCTCAACAACTCAAGGAGTATATTTAAAATTATTTATTTTGGCCTCTAGGTAATCTGCAACCATTAATATTAGAACTTTCCTGCAAACCTACTGCCTAATAAGTAGCTTCGATTTTCAAATTTTAAGACTTATGTCCAATTATCTGTGGCTCATATAGCTGCAAAATAAGCTAGAATTATCACGAGAAACCATGGAATATTCCAGCAATTATGTGTTTCGGAATTCACATAAGTCGTTTGCAAAATTGCAAAATGTCGAATGAGTTCATTAATGATTCTAAATCACCCACTTCTTTTTTTTTTGCCTAGTTCAGTTTTTCTCTTGGATGTACCTCAAAAATAATAAAAGTAACGCAAAGGTGTTAATGAATATAGGAAAAAAAGAAAAACGCCAACACATATACATATATATTTTTTTGTCAAAAAAGAGAGTACTTTTTATGGTTTTGTTTGTTGTTGTTGTCAAACACAGTCTCAGTTTTTGATTATATCCTTTTCGTTTATAAACCCTTTTCAGATTGAACTTGCATGATCCCCGATTTTCTTTCATTTATTTGTGTGTTGCTTACATTTTTCTTTCGAAAAGATTGGCTAAATTAATAACACATACATACAAGATTTTAGCTACTTTTTTTCTTTTATTTCTTTATTTTTATTTTACTAAACTTAAAACTTTTCGTAAAGAATGTATGGTAAGTAATATTTTCTATAATCTTTATATTGAAGGTAATATTTTGGCTGTTTTTCTTAAATATATAAATCTGAAATTATAAAAGCCGGGGTTATTGATAGATTGTAAAATTAGAACAACATTTTTGAACATCAGTTCATTTTAAAGACGATATTAGTTTGGTTTTACAGCATTAGTCCCCTCAGGAAGAATCAAAATGGGGTCAGAAATATAACATATAAAATCAGTCTTATCTAGAGAGTCAATAGTTAATAATTTCGAAGCAATTTATGACTTATTACTACAATAACACTAATATCATATTTAATATCCAAATACCTGAAGCTATAAATGAGTCAGAAACCTTCGCTTACGTGGGTAAACCTGGACGCAGAAAACACTACAGTCAAAAAGTAACAGATGCCAAATCAGTTCAATATGAAATGTGATAACATAACCAAAAATATTATTGTAAATTGTCTAAAACCTTTTCCATATTCAACCCGAAAAATTCAGATCTGAAATTCCTCAAACTTTAATCCTATTAACACAAATGGGTCAGATTTCTTCCTCCACCATCATTTGATCTAAACTCATAAATTCAAATATTGAACTCAGTCCCTCAAATATTCCTCATTCTCATATTTTCTTCGTAGCAAACCAGAAACTTGTATATGCCATTCGTTTTGATTAAATGCCAACTATTAAGAATTTAAGATTCTTTTTGAATTAAAAAAAACGTTTGCAAAATAAGGAGTACAACGCGTTCGACGTTTCTAGGAGATTATCACCCGAGCTACCAAGGTCTTACAAAACCAAATTATGACCAAATAATCCTTTTTAGTTTCGATTGGTTAGCTCCACAATAAGAAAGACCTAGTAAAGTTTTGGATCTTATCTATGATATTATTTCTAGTTACCTATACTAGCTCGGGAATATCATCAGAGTAACCAGATTACGATGAAATCGGTTTGTTCCGATTTATACCTTAGATATTCGTGTCAAAATGTGTACTTTTTACTTTAAATTCTCTTTAGATTCATATAAAATTTCTAGGTACTTAGATACTTCCGAAATTCCTTTTTACGACATTACATACATTAGCTACAGTGTGTCTTAGGTATTACTCCTTCTTTTTCTTTTCTCTTCCGAAAAGGAAAAAGTGGACAAATAAGCGACTGGCTTTTAAGAACTATGCCCTTACTGACCTGTATCTGCATACATTGCATACATTCTGCCTATTGCCCGGCAATTGCTTCATTAATATGGTCCATAAGCTTTTCTCATTAATTGAATATACCGAACAACCACAAACATCAGCGTCTAAAAGCCTTCTTATATCTATCTAAGCCCACTTCTATTGAACTTACACAAAACAATTCTTTGACCTTAAAGTCACGCAGCACCATTTCCCCCCAAAAACAGACTGTGAAAAGTCCTCCAGCTTTATCCGGACACCATAGATGGCTTCTATACGTATATTACAACCAAATCTAAAATAGTCCTAATAAAATTTTAGCTAATGCTCACACCCAGGAGGGTTGATAAGGTTGCTAAGAAAAGCCCTTATTTTTCGGAGCTTTCCTTGTTGATCCTTCTTCTTCCTTATTTTGTTCTTCATCAAAAAATTCCCGGTATGAATTTATCTATCCATCTATAGGAAATAAAACTATCCTTAATGTGGTTTATGCTTCTGACTTACTACTGAAAGGTAGATGTACCACTCCCTGCTGCATCAGGACTTGTCCATCACCAAACATCCACCCACAGAGACAAGGGAGCAATTTGAAGTTGTGAATTTTTGTGGCACGCGCGCATATCCTTTCCCAGGACTACAACAGCACATAGTGGGAAAGCTCTAGTGAATTGTGTGTTTGCCGTCGCTATATCCTCTGATTGGTGATACTTTTGGTCCCTCCATCTCACACGCCTGGATGCCTTTTATAGCTTATTCGTCCTTGGGGAAAATTTTTCTCGACTTTTTGTGAGAATATGGTACTTTTTTCTTGGTCTTTTTCCGTATTTTACTTGAGATATGTGGACCACAACCACCACTAAGACCTATCCTTTTATACTGAGCGAATATAGTCTTGTATTGGGCTGCTCGGTGCCTTACAGTGGATTGTTAGAGTTTTCATTTTCACACACAGGCTATTGTGTAGATAAATAGATGGGTTGTGTATGGTTCCGTTGGTTAAGCACAAGTCATGCCACGCCATCGTTCCAGCCGCCTTTCTATTTCTGTTTGCAGAGCAAGAAAAAAAAATACACACAAAAAATGGGAAAAATTGTAGAAAAACGTGGATATTTCTCACTGGCACGACTACACTACCTATCCAGTGCCTGGACTGAATATATGATACTCCCATCCACCCACTCAGGAGGTGTGCACCAGTTTTTCTCTCATTTGAGATTTTTTTTCTTGTTTCTTTTTTTCTTACTTTTGGGAGAATATAATTTTTCCAATGAAAAATTAGAAAAGGTTTTTCTTCTTTTTCTTGTTCTTCTTCTTTTTCGCCTCAAAGATTTTATATATATACATAGTTCTTTATCTCGCTCCATTGTTGTTGAATCATTTCACATATTAAGTCCAGGTCGATTAACTTCATTTTTGTATTGATCTTTGAGGGAATCGTTGGTAGTTTCTTTCCTTTTACAGAAATTTATTCCAGGGGAATCTTTGCAATTAGAAATCAACTACCGTAACAATTGATTTAATTGAGTCAAATTGAACAAAAATAAATTAAACTAATCTTTGTAGTTAGTAATATCTGCTCTGTGTGTGCTTTTCTAGTTAATTTCAATTTTCTCAGGCTAGAACTGAATCATCCATTCATTTATGTTGATAGCAATCATGAGACATATTTTACTGTACTTACTGTAGTACGTTTTCATCCACAAAATTCTAATGTAGAGGAACATTTAAAATTAGTTAAGATTTCCAGCCTACGGACAGTTTTAGATATTGATTTTAAGCTAAGAGTACCAATTTGGTTTGACTAGCGATTGTATAGACTTAGAGGAAGTTCTTGAAAAACCTTAAATTTTTATAGGCTAAGGTGCTTCAGTTGAATCGATCGAAGAATAAAGCAAAAACATTTAGATTTCACGGCTTTTCGTGGTCAAGACGTTTTCTTAACGAACTTGACCATACCTTGACCTTGGTTCTGCTGGATCGTGATACGTAAATAGTGAACTGACCTTTATGGACGTAGGCTCTCTAAATGATCTTGAACTTAAATTTCACTGAGGCTAGACCTATTCTTCTATTCTGTTTTTATTCAATATGACTTTTATACCTTTCATAGATGAGTCTTTCCTGTTTTTACCGAGAGTCTCACGGGCTTTTTTTCAGAGAAACCTACAACAGTCTAAGGAGTCTGTTCCGTGGAGCTTTATATATATTTTCTTTTTTCAACATGGCACCGCTGAGGTGTTCGACATACTCCTCGTATGGGGCAAGCAAACAGTGTCTTCTTAATGGTTTGATGTGTAGTAGGATATTTTGTCAAACCTTTTTTCAACAGAGACTCTAAAGAAGATAATTTGTAGAGCTCAAAAGTCTCCTTTGGGAATTCGCAGATGCTGAGTGCTGATAACAATGATCGTGAAACGGAAAACATTTAAAAGTGCACTTTAAGAGTACTTTATCCGCATTTAACACACCACCTTCGTGACCCTCTGAATTAACTTAGCCATTTTTACGAAGAATTGGGTAAGACTGGTCAAAACCCTATACATCATCAAGTTTTAGTCAAAGTGATCTTCTTGACTTCTTTGTCCATGTTACCTATTACCATGTTACTTGACGTAAGTTGGGGCCTTCATGTGCAATACTATAAAATAGGAAATAGTCCTCCATCAATGGAGGACATTTGATTTCGACGCGTGTAAACAAACTATCAGAAATATTTTTTTTATATTGAAATCACTAAATAAACAGAAAAAACCTAAAATATAATTGAATCAAAATTTAAATCACCTATCCTCCACCTAGAATTTTACCGGCACACAGCACGAAGGTTTTGCGGGGATTGGCTCATCTTTCTTAGAATCCAACATGAGAGCCTCAGTATTCACATTCACGGGAAGCGTGGGCTCTGTATATTTCGTCGTTCTCTTCCCTCTTTACCTTTCCTTTAAAATCTTCAAATTTTTTCAAATCATTTCTGTTTATTTTCTTATTTATTTATTTTTTACTTTTTGCTCACATTTCAGGAGATGATGGTTGGTGGGTTCACCAGACGGTCAACCGGTATATTACTCTCCCTAATTTTTCAATTCAATTGGTCAGCTAAAGATCGTCTTTTCGGGAATGAGATATTCTCGGTCAACCACCAGCCTCTTGTTAGTGATGAGTGTGGCTTTTAAGAAATTCTGTCGCACCCCTAAGGAATTGCCTGAACCGCTGCATAATAGAGCATAAAGCTCGCTAGAGCCATGCCAGGATTAAAAAATGTGCAAAACATATTACGGCTTGATATAAGAACTTTTAGAAATTTCCTAAGATTTTAAAGAATTACCTGAACCAATCCTATGGTTTTGTTAGATATTACCCTACCAATGTGTTTACATTATTTATCGATTAATAATTAAACCTATGGTGACTTTTATCTTGAAGGTATGGATATTAATTGAAGAAAATTAAGACCGCTTGGAGTTTTTACATGAAAGGTACTACGTTCTAATTATCACGGTGTCCGAGATACTGGTCGAATATAAGATCTTTAGTGTCTTAAATTTCACAACTTTATTAAATCTGCTAGGCTGAATTGCCTTGGACGCGTTATGTGAATGAAGACCACCAGGG
>QYTT01077885.1:0-10168 GCA_006980735.1 Dasypogon diadema | reverse complement strand
AAATCGAAAAAGTCTCATTTCACCCCATTTCGACGGGCTAATTGGGTGGAGATGCGGAAAATGTACCATATGTGGTTTTCGCACTTGCACTCTATCGAACGGGAACTGTAGGATTTCGGGGTTCAGGCTATCCTGGCATATGGATTTAATGAACGCCTCCAGTAAATCACTGGTCTTACCTTTCTTACCCTAAATTTTTGTAGGTCTGGACTCTTTATCCCTTTGATTTTTCCGCTTTTGTACTGCTTTATAGTGGCATTTGTTTTGCTATTTACGCATGATATTAGGGTTTGCGGGGCATCGTGGTTACTGGAGGAAAGTTTGATGCAAAACTAGTTGAATGGAAATGGGATTTGATTGAGACCACATTATTTGAGTAAAACTATTCCGTTAGAGAGAGAAATTGTTGGAGGAACTAGCCCCCGCTGTAATAGTATTTGAAGTTGAATTGGACTAGGGTTCTTGTTTTCTTGATTGTATCAAGTTGTGGCTTATTGAGCAGATCTTTTAAATGAAAAAATACATTACTTGGAATTTTTATAATATCAGTTATGTTTTTGTATTTGATTGAAGTGATAAACATAGGCAAAGGATGAACGAGACTTATATGGCTTACAAGTAGAGGCTACAGCATCAGGTCGGCAATTTCGATGAAAATGTACCAAATAATTCTGTAGCCCAAAAACAAATCTCGTTCATGCTGAATTGCTGCTTGTAAATCCCATTGTTGTAGCATTCTCGTTCTTTCCGTCGTAGCGCGATACATTCACGTCTATGAATGGTTTTCAAATTCAATTTTGGGGACTCCTTAACTCCTAAGAGAGGGAACTGCTGAAAGGTATACTACTAATAAGTGTTCATCCACACGAAAAAGCGTATTTTAATCGGAACATTATCAGGAATCATCGTGTAAAGGTAGAAGTGAATCAGATGCGTACAGTAGGTAGCATATAATTTAGCAACTAAGTCGTATTAGTACAAAACCTTGGACTTGTATATGTTTTTTGGACTACAGAATCACCTGGTAAATTTTCATCTAAATCCCAAACTCGATAGCTGTAGCCTCCCCTTGTTATCCTGGCCTTGTAGCCAGAATGAACAACAACAGTGTCCAAGGTCATCAAAAGAAACTTCAAAGGTAGGCAGAAGCGTGAGAAAACCCCATATGTACGTGTATTGCATGTCGTTATATGTTCAAAATCTTACATTCTGGTAAGGAATGAATGGTACAAGTGACTAAGATCTTACGTAGAAGGCCATATTTGTTGGTGGCAATCCTGATGACGAGTAATATTTTTAAAATTTAATAAAAAGTAAAAAAAAGTTATATAAAGAAAGGAAGATGTATTAATTCTAGCATATTAAGACGCCATCACTCAAGTAATTTTAAGAACATTTTTAATAAATGAGTACCAATATTTTGCAGTAGTAGTTGCTCGCTATGAACAACAAAGCTTAGCGGCGATTTCGAAAGTTTTACCGGCTTTTAGGTGAAGATTTTAAGCGAAATTATTATTCTGAGCGAAATTTAAGAATAATGTTCAAAAGTGCACTAAAATTACGTCGAAAACCAAATGTACACATTTTTTATCCACTGATGATTACACAGTGCGAAGCAAACGTTCGTTATTCAAAGCTCATCCTCGTCTCATTTTGTGGTAAAAATCCAATTCACAGAAAAAATCACCTTCACTAATCCTGCATCAGTATCCGAGCACCCAATCTCACATAGATGAAATTCATTTTTGTGTGACCTGGTGTCATGAGTAGGACACAGAACTCCAGAGCCACCAATATACAACCCTCTATACTATATAAAGTCCCCAGAAAGCGAGCAACAATAGATGACAACAAAATCAGGGAACATAGTTCCACTAGACATGAAAGTGAAGGAAAAAGTTACTTCAGGGAGTCCAGATCGAGAGAAAATGTGAAAGCTGAAGATTCCACCCCTTGATAACCTCAAAATCACATCCAACTAACAATCCAGAAAAAAAAACGAATAAAAAAGAAACTGTCACATGTGCCCGTTGTGCACTTTTTTACTCGACTCCCAGTTTGGTCTGATCCTCCTGTTTCCCGGTTCTTGTCAGATTTTGCGATGACCCCTGGATGGGCTGTGAATAAATTTTTTTCGTTTGGTACGCAAAAACTACTATTGTAGGGTTATTTCGGGTGATACCGGGGCACAGTAATTCTTTGCTCATGAGACAGAGATTTGATGATTTGATTTGGGTGCTGCCGATGACTATAGACAGATAGGACAGTTTGTCGTCTACTTTGCTTACTAAAAAAGTCTATCAGTTGATGGAGTGTAAGTTTTTTGGAATTCTGTTAGAATAAGCAGAATAAAATTCGATGACAACCCAGATATCCCCAGACATTGTTCTAGATTTTTTTTCATTAATATTCAATTACAACTTAATAGGAGTTAAATTTAATTTAATTATTGAAATTGGCTGTGTGCTGTGTGTCAGCGGTTAATTAAACTATTATTTTATTTAAACCTAACAAAATTGCCTGCTACAAATTTCGTATAGGGAAGTTCCCTTAGCACCGGATGGCACATATGTAATACGAAAAAAGCATTACAACTCTTTGTGTGTAATTTGAATTGAATTGAAATCAGAAAACGTGAAAAAATAATACATTGATTATTGGAAAAAGGCAGGTCAAAAAATTGATCCTGGACAGGGTTGTCAGTGATAGGAATCAAAAGTAAAAATCGACTCATCGATTGACTTCCTTTTTGATCAACTCAAATTGTGATCGGACTCAGAATACAGCTACTAACTGAGTCCGTTTAAGATTTGGGTCCGTTCACATTTAAGTTCGATCGAATTTCAAAGTTTGATAAGACTTGAACTCAAATATTGATCAGACTCAAGTTATAGCGGCCTCAAAACTTAAACGAACACAATTCTGAGTGAAAACGGGCGGCGCTCTTAGCAAATATCTCAAAATATGTGTCCTAGGAACATTTTTCATTAATTCAATTAATTGAATTACCTGAAGGACAAGAGCTTAGATGTTTCCGGTGCTTCTGAGCAGGAGTGACACATTTCCCTCTCCACATTCGCCTTGTTTCTTAAGGATGACGGGGAACTCCGACTTGTTGAAAAGAAGAAATTTGTTTTACTTGTCACTCGAAATGTTAATGAACCTTTTCCCAGTCCTTTACAGTAATGGAAGTAAATGGACTGATAGATTTTCTCCCAGTCCTTGCGAGTCTATGTATTTCCTTTCTTTCATCAAGTGCAAAGTTGCACTAATTAGTTATTAAAGCTAATGGATGCGGTGTGAATTTACTTTTTCTGGCTTATTTATTTATTTATTTTGATTTCAGTACAAATCGCCAGTTTTCCATATAAACTTAAGAGAGAACACAAACTTGAAGGCCCAAAAATCCACTCTTGAATTACAAAATCGAGCCCAAGTGGAAAAAACTGAAAATAAATTAAATACTTACCTCCTACCCAACAGTGGGTGCAATTCGTGAAATCATTTTCTCTTGATGACCCTGATCAGATTCTCCTTTTGGACTCTCATAATATTTTATGACCAAGTCCGTCCTTTTAGTACATTAGATCAAGATATTTTTTTCTAGCCTATGACTTCCCTACTTCTCTACTTATCCTCATACCTCTCCTAGAAGCGTCCCTTATCGCGATTTAATTAATGTAAGTTTACTTCTCCTTTTTATTGTTCCAGTGTTGAAGACCAGGTAGAACTTTTCACTTATCTAAGCTAATGACATCATCCTCATTTCCCAATACTTGGAAAGTAGCAACAGTTGAAGTGGTGAGGAGCTTATGAATAAGCATATTATTTTCCATGTAAAAAGGAGCAGTTGGCACTATTTTAAAAGTCTTTTAGGTTGTAAGAGCTTCCACGAATTTTGGCGAATTTACTGGACTTTTCTAAGGTTTTTGATTGCATAACTCAACATATTCTTGTACGCAAGCTATCTCCTGTTTTTAGTTTTGGAAATTCGACATAACAATTTTTTTCGGACCATGTCAAAGTGGATAATGCACTCTCTTGCCTTTATCACATGGCGTACCTCAAGGGTCTGCAATGCGACCATTGTTGTTAAACTTATTTATCAATGACTTGCGACGTGAATACCCACTTGTATGCTAACGAGGTTCAGATATGCTTGATGTTTGCTTGAAGATTGTACAGAATGATTTTTAGTTAAATCGTAAAAATTTTTAGTTCATTTCTTTCAAAAATAACACAGAAGAACGTTGGAATTCTTCTTAATTAGGATATGAAGTGCTGCGATGATGTTGACATGAAACTACGCCGGATTGCGTAGACTATGGCTTTCTGCTGACATTTTAATTTGTTATGCTTTATATTAGTTAGTAAGGGCATCAATTTAGCCTTATTTTGCATATGGTAGCTTGGTATTATGTTCTCGTCGAATGGAGATTGCTTTAATGATCCTCTTTTCTGCAGTGGCTGCTCGGCTGTTTTTTATGTGCTTGAGGTTTAAATCTTTAGTGTTTTTATATCGATCGCTTATGGTTAATATATTTATAACAGAAATTTATGACATCAATAACACAGTCATGGAAGGCTTTTCTTGCTCGTCTTTGGAACAGTCTCCCTTTTCGCATTCAGACAACAGTCGCCATTGGTACATTTAAGGCGCTTTTAAGGATTTATACTTACTTCATTACATACATGAAAAAAAATCATGAAAAAATTACCATCGGTTTTTGGGATTCACAGCTGACGTTTCCCCTTAATTTGATTCTTTATTAGAAAGTTATGATCTGGGAAAAAACAGCGTAGTGAATTTCCAAGTCGGAAGGCTTCACTGAGCCTTAGCGATAAACCATCCATAATAAAGAGATTGGTGTTACCTGAGCAGACCAGAAAAATTCTCTTAAGGGCGCTCTATCTACTTTCTCCCATTTTCGTTCCTCACTTGGTAAGACACACTTCAATTTAATTAACTTTAATTAACTCATATTCCAATGACCCAACTTAATAGTCCTTTACCTTACAGGGCAGTTTTCATAGAAGGATCTTATGATGTAGTTGCAGAATTGGCTCGAAGCTAGGTCTAGTTCTTCAGTAGTACCGATCTCAGCATTACCTAGCGAGGTGACCTCAGACCTAAGAAACTCTCAGTAAATATCCTTCCTGTCGTTGCCCCATGTAATATAGTGTACGTTATATTTTGCCTCACCGTCTGCAGTGACTAACCAGTTCTCTTAACTCGGATGTAGCCACACCTTCATCGTTTCAGGTAAGGTCAAATCAGCCTCGTAGCTGCCTCGTGGAGACAGTTCCTGCACTTACACCACAACTAGATATATAATCTTTAACTGCGAAAGAGGAGTAAGTGTAAGTTTAGGATTGCGTAGCATTGCTGTCCTTGGCATTTCATGCTCATTAAAATTAACTAAAGTACATGAATTTATGAATAGACGTCTAATATTTCCTTCATAAACGTAGGGCTTGTGGGTAAGCATCACGCTGAGCTTATCCTGGTAAAATCTCCGTTTATTCCATTTCAGAGTATCTCTATTGTTATGCGCTGCTTACGCTTAATCTCTTTGTCACTCGAACTCAACTGTTTAAGCGTATATAAAATGTTGCAATGTTGCCGACGGCTCCGATTAGTGGAGTAAATGAGAGAAGCCATACCACCAATCTTTTCCTTTAATAAGTCCTATATTTTGCATACAGCACTGCAACCCAAATTGTTTATATATATACCATATAAGCTGAATCGAGAAAATATAGTCCAATAAAACAGCAACATTTGCGGAATGAGGACAATCTTTCAGCACTTGTGGATTGTTATCGGCCCAAATTCGACAATTCTGATTGCTTGGCAGAGTTTGCAATTACCAGCATCGTCAAACACCTGTGTATGTGGTTTACCAGGTTTGCGTTTCTATTTTTTACCCTGAAAAATCTTTCATATGTTGTGGCTATTCATTCTGAATAAATAACTACGTCAAATTTTATGAAATTTTCTGAAAGTCCGACAAATTCCCATAGAATTTATGATTCGTCATTTCCTATATTCACCATTACTACCACGGACTCAAACAACAAATAAAGCGGAGGAATCTCCGTAAAAAATTCCAATGTTTTCTTTTACGATCTGCAGGTCTAAACAGGCCTGAAAGAAAGAGTAACCTTAGCCAATCGATATTTAAAATAAAGTCCTACTTGTTTGGAAGTCTCCCGTGAATACCCTCATCGATTCAGGTTCTCATCTGAATGCTGATGCCACAATTCTTAATGCAAGCTCCGGTCCCAAGAACCGCGATATAGATCCTGAATTTTCAAGGTATCCAGATACCAACAAAACAAACACTTCAGTCGTTTAACATAAGCATTCATAAGTATTCATCAGTTGATCATCGAGAACCAATGTGGCGACCAGTAAAAGCGGTAGAAACTGATATGTTTATGCTCCATCCCTGAAGTGTTTTTTTAAATTTTGGTATAAATATGTCGTAAACCTGCAGCTATTTCAGCTCAGGTTTGCCACTTGATTCCTTGCAGCAATGGCTCCCTGACGTTAGCAAATCCCGTCAATAGAACTTAATCTTACACCTTAAGGTGAGAACAATTTCTAATATTTGCGCAAGCTCCTAACCCAAAACGCTGCGTAAATCCGTGCTATAAAATTACCCAGCAATTCAGAGCAAATGGGCACGTGAAAAGTATAATTTCACAAATTACACTGATAAAATCCACCGTAGAAAATGCATAACTCCCATGATCGGCTTTTTATATGCACTTAACTAGAACTGCTTTATCCGTGGCCACGGAAACTGCACGGGAATCAACGGGAGCAGTATGTACGTGTAACTGTAGCCCCAGATTGGCGAGATTAAATTGATAAAAAATAATGGCAATAATAATAGATACACCGAAGCTACCGAATCACGCGCCTTCGGTTACCAGCCACATTCAGCATAATCTGGAATACCAATAGCCCGCGAACAATGCCTCGGTAGACAATCGATGATCGTGTTGATTCTGGCAGAACATTGAAATCATGACTTGGCCGATCATAGCGTTGCGAAAAATTGTTAATAATAGTTAAAGGGAAAAGAGTTTGAAGCCATCGTTCAATTGCCCGGGTGTACACAAAGGGAATGTGGCGAAGAAACAAGCAACGAATTTGGTTCGGTTCAAGACGACCCTCAACAGTAGCAAAGTGATCAGTGATCGTGATTGAGGTGATCGCGATATTATTTCCTCCTGACCATTAATTTTTCCTTTCGGAACGGTTCCCGCTCCTCCTGTGAGCCAAGCGATTCGATTGTGCCCTCTGACAAATTTCGCTGTCTGACCTGGAAACTACCATTGACAAACGATCTTCATTGTGATCAAGATAAGAAGGCGGATGAACCTAATGGCATTAAGCGTAATTTGCTGAAAGGAAATGCGACAATTTTCGTTTTGTTGCGAATGGCACACTTGTGCACATTCGAACCTATGAAAAGAAGTGGAACAGTGACTCCATGTGCAGTGCAGTTGTGCATCTATATCTCAGCGCTACTTTGTCTATGAGAACTATGCACTTAAGGTACGTGTATACTGTATACTGCTGATACAATGGTAGGTGAATAGTCACAATGACAGGAAGAACAGGGGCGATTTTGATTTCCTGAAATGACAAATGCGGATGCACTGCTCAAGACCATTTTCTTAGGTATAATGTGCGCAAGTTGACGTGCTGTCAGTTGCAAGAAGGCGGCAAAATAATTCGCAATGAGAGCCAATTATTGCTCTTAGTGAATGGAGGTGTTAAGAGGTTCCGGACTGTGGAAGAAATACAAAGTTCGTTTTTGATTTTATAGTGGATGGGTATGGGTACATATCATCAAGCAGAATTGAGACACCTGAAAGGAAGTCATCACTCTGGAAGTTAAATGCTGTTCAGAATAAATTACAGTACACAGAGGTAAAAAGGTTGCGTCCTTGAGACTGAATTGTTTCCAAATAAGAATGACTTCTTGATTGAACCATATAATTTCGGGCATATCCCAATCAAAGTGTCACGTAAAGAACTCTTAAGTGGCAAATATCAACAATTTTCTGACTTTATTCACCCCACAAAAGCAATAAGAAGGTGCATTGTGGCAGTGACTTTATTTTACTCATTGAAGCCATAAAAATAGAAATTTTGATTCGAACTGAGCAGTCACTGTGAGTTTTATGTGACCATAAAACTGACTACAACCGCTTCCTTCTGTTTCAAGACAATGTCCACATTTACTCGATATCTCACAAATCTTCTACAGACTCCACCTTTTCACTTAAAATCAAATTATAAAAAACATCTTTTTGGAGTTCAAAGCCCTAAATTTCTTGAAATTTCAATAAATTTTCCAGAAACCTTTCACAAGGTCTACAACAGTATCGGCAGGTTCAGGTCTGTGCCAAAGGCAAGAACTCAGTCCCTTACCCAGGGAAAGGTAGCTGGGAGGAACTATGAAACGAAAAATGTCAAATTCGAATTTTTATGCTTTCTCTTAGAGAGAATAAAAAAAAAACAAAAACAAGATAAATAAAAGAAAAAGTCTTGTGACGGGAGTAAGAGGTCAGGTAAAAACATGGAATCAGTGGATAGCACTCTGCTCTGTCAAGGTATAGCCGACCGAGGAAAGACCTCGACCCGATAGGTATTGATCGCGGTAGCTGTCAAATCCAAATTTTTTGATTATAAACACACAAAATTTATAGTTTTTCGGCTTTCTCAGATTTTCATTTAATCGAGGTTTTAGGGAGACTAAGACGCTTCAACGACTTCGCTATCAAGATACATTTACTGCGACCAAAACGTTCGAAAAAAAGAAAGAGTTTCGGTGTCGATTACTAGTTCACAGGTGGCTTGGGACGCCGCAGTAAATCATCGAATCTAGCCCGTAAGTAACCTCTTTCACTTCGATCCGCTTAGATAAATTTGTGATTCCTAAAAATTTTGGGAAGATTATCCCTATTATGTGGAGCGCAGGTACTTACTCTATTGGCAAGATACTTTTGTAAATGTAAAGATGCTTGAAATTTGTTCAAATGATGGGGAGACAGTACGGTAACAAAATAATATTTCTACGGCTTATACGTAATACCGCTCGTTGGGTTTTATCTGTGGTAATCGACAGTGGTCTCAGCTTTATCTTAATTCCAGTTGCGCTAAACGTGAAGATTAAGATACACCCAATTGCTTGTATCTTTTGATGCTATGAAGAATGATGAAATTTCACGCGGTATTTACCTCGACATTTGTAATCGGTTGTAAGCTAATACTTTGAGTTATGATACCCGACGTTCCTCAGTGTCTGGAAGAGAAGAGATTTTGTTTCATTATGATAGTTCAAATGTCGATGAAAGTATCACTTTTTCTTCTTTTCCTCTTGAGTTCGTCTTTTTTCAAGATTTCGGGAAGATTTTATATTAAGAAGACTGTAAGCATCCGAATTCATACCTGACTTGATAAATACTTAACATTTTCTGATAGAATTTTTTGCTCTGAAGTTGTTAAAAATAAAATGTGTTTTCTGTTTTAAAGGCACATTTCGTTGGCCCATTTTTCCTACAAAAGGTTACCAATAACACTGTTAACACTGTTTTTGTCATACGAACTTTGTGATGATTTTTGTTTGTGTTGGTGTACTCTCATTACAAAAAGGCTATTATTTTGTTCCAGTCACATCCAATTGTTTTGTAACAGCTATATATTCATTTTTACCTCATTTAGGTGATTTCGTTTCTTTAGAAATTTGATGACTAAGAAGTGTTAACTCCAAAAACGCATTTGGAAGCATTAATGTTAATTCCATATTCATCGAGAATATGAAAAAGTTCAATTAAATGAGATTTATGTTTATTAGAATTTTTGCTAACGACAAGAATGTCATCGAAGTATACAAAGACAAAATCTAAATTTTTTGTAACTTCGTTCGTAAATTTTGGAATGATTTTGGATATGAGGGATTGGATATCTATCAGGTAATGTGATAGTATTAAGCCTTCTGTAATCTCCACAAGGTCTCCAATCATTAGAATTCTTCTTTGGGACCATGTGTAAAGGAGAGGCTACAGAAGATGAAGAGGGTCTGCATAATCCAAGTTTAAGCATCTGATCGAACTCTAATTTGGCAATTTTGAATTTATTCGTATC
>QYTT01077876.1:0-14896 GCA_006980735.1 Dasypogon diadema | reverse complement strand
AATTGTTGAACTTATTAACATTCAACTCGCACGTAGGGCGAATATGCAGGGCACTCCAGAACTTTTTGGGTGGGGTTCAGAAGACAACATTAAATGAATAAGACGAGGATTTAGCATTTCTTACCCGTTTGTTTAGATATTACGCATCTATTTGTATAATTAAAGATCATTTTGCTTATTTTAAGATCTTAACCTTTTATAATGGCGATAGCAAAAACCACGGTCAGCAATTAATTTGTTGACCTCCTGCGTCAATTAGGGGCAACGATTAATTTCTAAAATTATATATCTTCAAAAGCCATCTTATCTGTTTGAGATAATATCTGTTGCAACTCCTGATCCCCGAATGCGACTCTCACTACGGTGAGCGCCCCTTTCTTGACCGGTGTGCATGCCTGGGAAACCAAATTCCCGGTGCAATTCAATGCACGGTTTCTATGGGATTATTCATGCACGGAATTCCTTTACTTACAGCAGGTATGCGATTGATAATAACAGAGAAATAATGCAAGGATTAACAGTATCTAAGTCGAAATGTTCCACCTCTCACAATGGAACGACCCATTAGCAAACGC
This sequence comes from Dasypogon diadema, assembly GCA_006980735.1. Classification (NCBI taxonomy): domain Eukaryota; kingdom Metazoa; phylum Arthropoda; class Insecta; order Diptera; family Asilidae; genus Dasypogon; species Dasypogon diadema. The sequence goes on along the minus strand of QYTT01077876.1, from coordinate 14,321 downwards.
TCCCTTGGTATTATTCCCTGGATCCCAATTTTGTGTTTAGACGCATTTCTTGCTATCCCAGAGTTTTTCCAATTGCTCTGAGCACTTATTAAGGTCGTCTCTTGATATTTTCTAATTTTCTGGTTTTCTAAGCTAATTAATAATTCCGTAAGTCTGTTATTATTACCATCTCACCTTTTTATTTTTTTTCTTAAGAAATTTCCTACTTCAGTTGTAAGCATTTTATCAAACACGACTCTTTTTCACAAAATTCACATTTACCCAACTTTACTTATTTCACTTGCTACCTTTGACCCATAATCTGCCGTTACAAAACGGAAACAGAACTAATTGCTTGTGCCATCTTTCGGAATTTTTAAGTCCTATCCAAATTCGCCATAGTGCAAAATTGGAGCGCTTTGCTTTTGACAACTCCATTTGACAGCTGTCAGTAGTTTTCTGCCGCAATCTTTCCCATTGGGATAAATAATTATTTTCTATGGTGAAAACTGTTTAAATTTATTAAGAAAATACGCTAAATTGCGTAAAAAATTTACTCCTTCATCTGGGATTTGGAATTTCTATGGCCGGTATTGAACAACTTAACTTAATGTAAGCACGACAAAAATATTATGTTCAGTTCGAAGGGGTCACTTGATGTAATCATTCCATTTTTCAGGTATGCAAATGAGGAAGAGGATCAATTAGAAGCGATTTCTCGTTTCCCCTATCCGCAGTATAAAAATCCCCAGTCAAATGAACCCAGTTATAGATATATCCGTTCAGAACGTGATCTTACTCTACCATTGCAAAAACATAAAAACGTCCAGCCAGCGTATGAGAGCCCAGAAGAAGGTGAGGAAAGGAGGAATAGAGACCATCGGTTTACTAAACTTGAATTTAAATATTTTAGAAATTTCATTACGAAAGTATTTGAGTGCTAGCGTTGGTCTTGTTAGTCTTATTACTGAAAATCTCCTAAGTCACCCTTTTGTGGTTTTAAGAAGACAGTGTCAAGTGCATCACGCCGCGAAAAAGTAAGGGAATTTTGTTTCAAGATTGCTCGGATTATATAATTTGATCTTTAAGATATCACCTGCAACCTTTCACCCTTGTACCCAGCTTAATTCATCTTCACCAAAGACAGGGTGTGACGACATTATGGAAGGGACTAGGAAGTTGTCTACTTATCAGAGGAATGTCCCTGGCTGTGGACGATTTAATATCAAAAGTTACACCTTGGCCAAAGTATGTTTTACATTTCATTTTTAACAAGAAATATCCGAGCAAATATTGGGCAAAATAGGCTTAGCAATTGAATGTTGGTTCTCTACAGTTTTATGCCCGGTCCAGTCAGCACCCAACATTTGCTTGTGAATTTTGCACATATTTTTCTCCTTTTGATTTCTCACTAATTCCAGGGAAGTGAACAATCGGACAACTTTGAAGAAGTTCGGGCAACATATTCTTCTAAAATGGTACTTGGAACATGACCAAACACCACTGAGTAGTATTTAATCTTGAACTGAATTTCTAGTGTCAGCATAGTCATTGTGATGCCCTTCTACACTGCGTCTCTAGTCGAAACCGTACAAAGTGATATAGCCAGTGAGAAACCAGGAATTTTTGATGTATTCCGAGAAGGAGCCGTCCGTTTGTTGTCGTGGAGCGCTCCACAAAAAGGAAGAATGCTGCCCGTTTGGGCCTTAGTTGTTCCCAGCATATCTTTGGGTCTTTCAAAATATGTTTTCGGGTTAGATATTTCAAACTAAATTCGATTTAATTACACAATAAGAAGAGATTTTCTTCAGGTTAATTGTTAAGGGAGTCTCTACTCGCATTATGATGTACCGGTACAAGGATAACCAAGAACAGAAAGGAGCACGAAGCCGAAGTGCTGTAGCGACGTATGCCCAGAACGTCGAAATCTATTCAAATATAATATCTCTAATCGCATCAGAAGCCGCTTTTTATCCCTTTGAAACTATTCTACACCGGATTCAATTGCAGGGCACACGAACGATTATCGACAACCTGGACAATGGATATTCAGTTGTCCCAATTCTAACAAGTTATGAGGGTGCTATTGATTGCTATAAAACTACGGTGGCTTCAGAAGGAGTTGGTGGACTTTACAAAGGCTTTGGGGCCTTACTACTTCAATTTGCAGCTCATATTGCCGTTATTAAAATTACCAAATGGGTAATATGTCAAGTAACAGAAATAATGTCGAGTAAACCGCCCTCGAAAGTTGTTGAATATTATAATCTCGATCGAATGCAACACTCTGATTCTACAACTATTTCGCACAGCCTCAGCTCGTTAAGCAACATTGAATGATTACTGGAACAAAGTTCGTAAGATAATGATTTGATTGTAAATTTAAATTACTAAATGGTTACCAAATTTTTTCACGCTAAAATTTTTTAATAGACGAATAATTTTTCTTTGTTTGTTTGCTGTGATATAGATTTTCACAGATATTGTAGAAAGTGAGAGGTCATGCAGACGGGATAGTTGGGGAGTCTTAGAATCCTCGCTAGTACAATTAAAGAAAAAGAAGTAAAATAAAATGTTTGAGATGCAATTTTAAATGGTTTTATTTAATTTGCCCTTTAAGAATCGGATTGCTCTACTCCAACAAAAAAAGAACTAATTCAGAAAATGTGCTAATAGGGGAGAAATATTTCATGGAATTTAATTTCTCCAATTAAAGAATTCTGAACACCTCCCAACTCGTTACAAAGTTCAGTGAGTGGCTTTTATTTTGAAGTTTCATAAACTGACATTTCAAGACAGCGGTGGTTAGTGGCGTGCATTTTATTCGACAATTTATAAACTTACAGTGGATTTTCTATTGCATTCAAAATATTTACGTGTGAATCAAAATGTCGAAAGCACATCCTCCAGAACTTAAAAAGTAATAACTATAAGGAATTTTATTTATAAGTTTTATAGTAAATTAAGGTTATGTTAAACGTTTCCTAGCATCACAATAAAAACTTACAAAATTCCAGATTTATGGATAAAAGAATGATGTTAAAATTAAACGGAGGACGATCAGTGATCGGAATCCTAAGAGGATTTGATCCTTTCATGAATGTGGTCATTGATGAGACCATTGAAGAGTGCCGTGATGGAACTCGGAATAATATTGGGATGGTGGTAAGCTTTGGGAATTTTGTGAATTTTTTTCTGTAAAAATGATTAAAATGGGGATTGTTTGCAGGTAATCCGCGGGAATAGTATTATAATGGTAGAAGCTCTGGATAGGATTTAAACATTATTTTTGTAATATTTGATGTAATAAAGTTTTAAGAAACAAGAGAGATCTGGCCGTGCAATTTTTAGTCACCATATAGATGAGGTGGGTGGTGCATTAAATTTGCGGTGGCAGGATTCATAATATCCCCCGTTCGAATCCCACCAGCATCTACCACCCGACATATAATTAATTAGTCCTGAGGAAAAGACTCCATTCTCAAATTGATTCCACTTTCAGCGGAAACTGCAACCTCTTGAATGCAAATGGAGAATTGAGTTGAGGTCTAGAGATACGCAAATCTTTTATCTTCTTTTTAACACAATTACTGCCACCATCGGCTGTACTTAAAAATATCTTAAACAGGCAGTGCCCCTTTTTTGAAAAATTTGCTTCAAGATGATGCCTTGCCGGATAGCATCCGTCCTTTGCCTGTGCTGCAAAATTTTCCAAATTTTCTTATTTGGGGCGAAATTTTCCAGTTCAGCCTTTTCCTCGGGTTGGGCAAAATTCAATCATAAAATTTAATTTTCTGGGAACATGGAGTACGTGCGATTTTCGCAAGTTTTCATTTAGTGAGGTTAAGTGGAGTAGTTTTCTTTTTGGAAATCAGAGGAGAAACTCCGGCGCAGATAAGTTTTCATTAAATTTCGATTTAATTAAAATCTTAAAGGAAATCGTGGCTAAGTTATGCATGGACGTGTTTGTTTTAATAACCATTGTAACAAATTCAGGTAAATCAATTATTCTCACAGTCACAGTCCAACAAAAAAACTTATCTAATTTTATTCTTAGAATAATTCGAGGTGAATTCAATTGACCAAGACAGGCTTCACAACAGTGTTGCTCGCATGCTCCGTAGGGGAAACATTCCAGGCATATTTCGCAGGTAAGTTCAGCAGAGGCTTCGAGAGAATTGTGACCATGGGAGGAACACGATGCGACCTTTTTTTCAAATGAAATAGTTTTACGTCCTAATGTGCCCCTTTTGACGAGGAAGTTTTTGCGACTCGAAGAGTGGAGAGAATGGTTAGGATAGGGACTTGCCGCATTTGTCCGGGGTTGTGCTCGCGACTCAAATTTTGCTTCCAACTAGCAGCAGGAACCAAGAAGCTCGAGCAGGAAGATTTTCTAATTCCTCTTTGTGTTTATTTCATGAGTTCGGGAGGGGTGAGAGCTATTTCTTGCTGAAAAACGAGAAAGTTGAGAGCAGAAATGGCCAGGAAGAAATCTGGAAACAAAAATGGGAAAAAGATAATTTCTAAGACTCATCAACTTTTATTTTAAAAACCAATATTACATTGTAATTGTTAAGGGTTTCATTCAATTAAGTGGAACAGTATAACAAAATGCAATAAGTGCACACATACTAACCAAAATGATGATTTACTTGCTCCTGCTGGTTTTGGTACCCTGTGGGTTTCTGAACATTTCATATAAAAACTCTTCAATTCGATCATAACAAATCTTGACAGAGCAAGATTATATGCACCTTAAATCTATCCATTTGTACAGTTACCTTATTCTATTTTACATGTATTTACATATAATAACTCTATTTATTAGTACCACCCTCTATTCGTTTGCTGAATCATATTTTACTTTTTCCTCTGATGGATTGAAATAGGATATCATTGTGACATTGGTTCCATCCACAACTGTAATTTGTTGACCGCTTTCCAGCATTTTCGTTTGCTCCTCACTTAAACTGATTGCCTAAAAAGTAACGGATAATTCAAGACAACGTACTCTTCCATCCTGGCAGATATTACCTCCGTTACGTCCATTTGATCCTCTTCAATTTTAATCACGTCCACTTCTGTCAGTAGAGTTTCCTTTTTATCGATCTCTTTCAGTTCGGGTTGATTGCTTTGACTTTTAGAGGGGATCTGCTGCCTGAGTTGACTTTGCATCGCCTCCATTTGTTTTTGCTGCTCGACTGGTGTTACGTACTTTTCTACTCGACGAATATGTGATTTCATGTCAATACCGTGTAGATTCCGTTTGTGCTGGGTGAGGTGATATCCTTGTATGAAACCATCCCCACAAATATCACACTTGAATCGCTCTCCTGTATGCCGACGAATGTGGGCTTTTAAATCGTTTCCCTGGGCAAAACGTTTCGTGCAATGTGGACATTCGTAGGGTCGTTCGCCCGTATGCACCCTCATATGAACCAGCAAATTGTAGGCACGTTGAAAACCCTTCCCACAAATTGTACAAAGATGTGTCTTTTCGCCCGTGTGATATCTAAAATGTGTTTAATTTTAAAATTAAATTAGGAGGGACAAATTTTAATGGCGGTACCTTTCATGCACTGTTAAATCGGTAGCTCGGGGGAAGCCCTTTCCACAGAATTTACATTTGTACGGCTTCTCTCCTTTGTGCCGTCTCATGTGTATCACCAAATAGTCGTTGCGTACAAAACGGAGTCCACATTCTGAACATAGATAAGGCTTTTCGTTGGCAGCATGTGTTTTCGAATGGGCCGTCAGTTCCGGCTTTGTTTTGAATTTCTCTGGACACACTTTACACGACCAAATGCGATCAGTATGGCTCCTCATGTGAATTAGCAGATATTTAGCAGTGGTGAATCCTTTTTTACAGATTTCACAAAATTCCGTTTTTGGTGTTTTCACTTTATTACCATGTCGTGCCTCCTTGTGTTTTCTGAGGTGCTCGGCTCTAGTGAAACCCCGTTTGCAAATGTCACACACGTGCGGTTTTGTATCAGAATGATGATGCATGTGCACATTCAAGTGATCCAATCGTGTGAAACCTTTGTTGCATATCTTACAGGAGTATGGTCTCTCGTCTGAATGCGTCAGAATGTGTCTTCTTAGGTGGGTCGATCTTGAAAATACTTTATCACATACATCACATTTGTGGGGTTTTCCTCTTTTTCTGACTGTCTTATATTTCTTACCGGTTGTGTTTTTACTCTTTTTATTATTTGGTTCGTCTGAGTTATCCTCTTTACCTGAAAGGTGAAAGATACAAACTAAAGTGAAATATCTCTCAGAGATTGAAACTTAATTGAGATTTACTATGGACCCAATTCATTTTATCATCACATTCTAACTGCCAGCGATAATTTACTCCTCTGAACCCCTTAAGACCCACTCTATGTAACATTTTCAAAACCTCATTCTCTATGGGTCGTATTCGAGAAAAGAAGAGACAAAGAGGTTTACTCATAAGCCTGGATGCAAGGACTATTCTCAGATTAAAGCATCCGGCACAGTAAGACTCTTTATCCTTGAAATTACCGACAAGAAGGTAGGAGAACCCGGAAACCATTAAATTCAAATCAAGATACCAATCAAATGGGAAGATTCAAAGGCTCCCTTCTGATGAGGAAGTTTTTGCATTTGGCGTAAGAAAAATGTGGAGAAGAGATAGGTCAAACGTTTCAATCACCAATACCTATCAAAGTTGTACTTGAAAGTTTCAACAGAGCTCCTTCCGAAATCGAGAAATGCAAACTTTTCATTGACCACCCATTTTCATCAACACAGAATCCAAATTAAACAACAGTCTCAAATCAATCAATACCTTGCATTTCTGTGAGTAAGGCATCACCTTCTGCACTGGAACATTCGCCTTGATCACCTCCATCATCACCGTAAAAAGACTCTGTATCCGAATTCCCCATTTTACTCGACAAACTGTAATGTTCCGCCTCCGCCAAAGGATTTTGTCCTTCCTCTGCGTTTGATTCAGCCCCAGACTTTTCAGACTTTATAGACCTGTAAAATGGAACTAAAACATTTTGAATATCTTAATTTATAATAAATATTGTACGTGTGACTATTTTCCTCCTGATAGCACGGATGGCTTTTGAGAGATTCATCTGATGAAAAAGTCTGATTACATACAGCGCACATGTACTGCCAAGGTATATCGGAGCCATCCTTATTCTCATCGTCCTCGTAGTCTTTGAAGTGATTCAATTCATTTGATTGAGCGTAAAAATCATTGCAAGATTTACATACACCATCGTCTGTTAGCAGATACTCGGAACATTCTGTCGAAGATCCTGTTTCCAATCCTCCTTTGATTTTTGTGTACGTCTTTGAGCATACTCGACATTTGAATTCCTCATGGTGATTCTTGATGTGTTTCTAAGAGAGATTTTTATTATTTAGAATTACACCTACCAATATTGTATCTAGGTGGTGGGGGGTGGGTTGGTGTGATTGGTACCTTTAAACTTTCGAATGTGAAAAATTTTTCTGGGCATTTTTCACACGGATATACCAGCAGAACTTCAGTTTGTGTTCCGGTTTCCTCAGATTTCACGTACAGCTCAGTGACAAAAATCGATTCCAAAAAACTACTGTTGCTATGCGGATCTTTTCCACATTTCTCAATTATTGCAGTTAGAATTTGCTGGGACTTTTCACACTGTTTTTTAAAATGTATGCGACTTTAACATCTTCTATACACTTTTTGCACACTTGTTTTGGGTAATCATCTTCTTCTGCAACCTGAAAGGGTAGACGAAAGAAAAATTACCAACTTTGAGTTAACTTCTACTGGAAAAGGGTCTGATTTACAGAACTAACTCTCTTGGACTTCTGGAAGGCTTGTACACGCCTGGTTGGATCTTTTAACAACGACATTGAGAGAATATTCGTCGAGGGTAGGGCGAATCTCGTCGAATGTAACGCATCCAAAAGCCAAAACTATGTGATCTCTCGCAAACGAACCCCAAATCCCACACCACAGCTCTTTGTCAAGCATTTCAAACTCCCCTAACCTGAACATCTGAGGGGTTACGGTGTCCAATAATCTTAGTTGGACGCATCACTACCTAGCGCTCATTTATAAGACTCATATCAGATCCAGACTTGAATTTCATTCGCATATTTGGGCAGGGGCAGAACGCACTGCATTGTTCGCATTGTATAGAGAAGATGGTTCAATGGGGACCCTTTAAAATGGTCACAGACTGCAGAGAAACAAGAAGTGGGACCATATCCTAGGCTGGGATGACTGAACCGTTAACAACACCTGCTTTCACTTTTGGATTTTTTTTATTTTTTCTTTCGGTTGGATGTGCAATGGGCCTGATAATGGAAAAATTACAAGTCTATGAGACTCTTGCTCCCAATTGACACATTTGCAAGTTAATTTCAATGGATTTTTTTCGAAGTTATGGAACATAAAGTTTACGTAAAAATTGATCCCCTTAGATGTTAAAATGTCTCGAGGATTACCCCAAATATGTCCTTATACCAAAATAATCAGCATTGCAAGTTTTGAAATGTTGGAGGCGATTGGCTTGTAGAACAAAGTGGAGAATAACTTCATATTTATATCCGGCTTTTACAAAACAGAGCAACGAGGTGATGAGCAAATACACGGGACTGCTACTGTTCAATAAAAGTGATTATGGTTAGAAAAAAATCTACAAATGAGGCAACTACGTAAGAAATTTAAAGAAACTCTGCCTTTAATTAGCAAATTGCCTGGCAATTGTATACATGCAGGTCTGGGAGCAGCGCATGTTACCTGGAAATACCAAGATTGGTCTATGAACACGACAAGGCGGATCTTTGCTAAATTCTTTTAAAATAAACAAAACGATAAATGTTGCACAATTCAGAAAGTCTTCGACACAAAATTGGGACTTCTTATTTCCGAGAACTTCCATCTTCTTGGATATTCTATATAAATGATTAGTTAATAGCTGCATTCATTTTCTTATTACCAGATAATTGGAGCACTCTGATATCATATCCCGGACAGGAGTATCCTCTTCAGATGCAGTTTCATCTTTGGGAAAAAGATTGTGGAGATTCTCATCGGTATCAATTCGTAAACATGTACGACAAATCTTTTTAATTAAATTCACATTTTCAGAATCCATTTTCACTCGCATATATCATTCAGAATTCAAAATGAAAACAAATTTCTAACATTATCCGAAAAATTTATCTTTCTACCCGCGCCTTTGACAACTTTGGAATTTTGACAGTCGCATGCAAAGGACAACGGTGCTATTGTAATATAGGTGGCGTAAAAATTAAAGAAGTTTCTTATATCCAATTTGCATAATTTATTTGAATGCAAATACAAAAATTTCGCACTTTAAAATAATGTAAAATTGTGTGTAGAAAATTGCGACGAAAAATTTTGATTTTTCTTCAAATAAATTTATTACAACAGAAAAACATTACAAATTCAATGACTGCAACTTAGACCTTCTATTGCAATGTAGGCGGCGGGCCACTGTCACGCTGACAATTCATGTCAAAATATCGCGAAGCATTTTTGGTTTCGGAACGCTTTGTTATTTGTTTACACTCTCCCACAATAAATGGAAAAAATATGGATTCAAATAATAACATTTGCCGAATTTGTATGGCTGTAACAGATGATTTACTACCAATGATTAAAATAACATCCGAAAGTACGGCAGATCTTTTAAAAATTGGCGAAATGTTCGAAGAGTGTTTTGGGATTATGGTAAGACGCGATGTAATTTGTAAAAAAAGTGAAATTTTTAAATTGCCCACATTTTTTTCAGGTTGATGAAATGCCTAAATATTATAGAATATGTATGAACTGTAAAATACAATTAACGTATTTTCACGATTTCAAATTACAAGCGATAAAAACGCATAAACAGCTTCAAAAATTAGAATCAGAATTGGTCAAAGAGGAAACGACGAGTGATTCGGTCAGTGAAAGAGGCGATTATTCAAATGAGGAGAATGTTTGTAATGATGAGGCGTTCTTTATTGAATATCTGGAGGATGAAGATTCTGTTGTGGAAGATTTGAGATCATCAACTGTGAATATGGATGAGGATTATGTAGAGGAAGAAAGCATAAGCCCAGAACAATATTTGGAGGATAACTACGAAATGGTACCTGTAGGCGATGAATTCTTCCAACTGTTGGAAGCTGATGATAATAATAAAAAGTAAAGGAGTTCTCTTCGTGCTGGAGATGTGTAAATAATGTTTGAGTATTTTAGGTCTGGTAGGAAAGAGCAATTAGGTTCAAATAAAGCGGTCAAGTGGAAGCATCGTTGTGAACCATGCGGGAAATATTTTCGCAATGAAGGAACTTATAATGCCCACTTAAATGTTCACAAAGGACTTCCGCCTTACAAGTTTGTATTTCTTTTTCTTTTCTCGGGAACTGTAGGCACAGATTGTGAACGCTTTTGTGTTAGTCCATTCTGATTGAATACCTTAGGCAGGTGGAGAAAGAAAAATATAAATTTCTCTGTCAATAGCAAAATATATCTCTGCTAGATTGTTGCTAAGAATTTTAACGATTTTCATCACAGATTTGGCTTAGCCTAACTCACACGATTCTCATCCATTTCCACTAATTCACACACTTCTCCCCATTTCAGGTGTGAAACCTGCAACAAAGGTTTTGGATTTAAAGTGAACTACGATTACCACATGAAAAATCACAATAACAACAGAAGTTTCAAGTGTGCATCGTGTGAGAAAAGTTTCCTTTGTAAATGGGATCTAAAGATTCACATGCGAGTTCATGAAGATGTACGGCCATTTGTCTGTGATATTTGTGGTAAGTACAGTTTCCTGGCGGGAGAATGTTTGGCCTGTATCGACAGCTTTTTCAGGTAAACAATTTCGTGTAAGGAGTCACATGACAGATCACCTAGAAACCCATAACGAGGAGAATAATCACGAATGTCCGATTTGCCAACAGAAATATAAAACGAGGGCGACACTAAAAATGCATATATCTTCCATACATGTCAGAGATAAACAGTATTTCTGTCCTATCTGCGATCGGGCCTTCAATAGAAAGCATCACTTGAAAGTGAGTTAGTTTGTTGGGGGAATTTTCCAGTGGACTGACTAGTGCTAAATTCGTTTTTCTTTTAGGTTCACTTCAAGGTTCATGATAACATCAGAAATGAGAGCTAATGGTAGTCCTAGGTTTATTGTGTGAATAGAGAAATTAAAAGTAAGAATGAATTTTTTTATTTTATTGAACCATACTCAAAATCATTCTAGTGGAAATTCAAAATATTTACTATGAATAATTTGTTAAAAAATACTCGGAAGACACTGGGTTGTTGCACAGTAAAAATTTCATACTATATGTCAGGTTAAATTTTCCCAATCTTCCTCTGCCTGAGGCTGTGCTGTCTGCATCATAGGGCTGCCCCCTGAACTTAGGAAATACTTGAAAAAAGTACACACTTCTCAATTTGACATTAATAAAAGGAAATTCAACTGCGAATAGAGAACATTTTCACGTAAAATATGTCTTCAGTGAAGATTTTCAACAAAATTCCAGCCCGGTACCTCCGTCCGCATGTGGGCGCCCCCTCCGCCAGCCGCGTCGTCGTGTGTCCTTGTGTTGTGTCTGTGTATGGTTTGGCTTCTCATTTCAGCGTTATGTGAAGTATTTTTTGGGCTTTTCTACGTCGTGAATAATTCGATCCTCAGCCTACGTTATTCCGTGGAAATAGTGATTTTCTTCGTCGATGATCTCAGGCTTCCCAGAGCCACCGTCCGTACCAGCCTCCATGCCCGCAAAAGATAGTATGCGGTCTCACCCCCGTGGAACTTTGAATGTTAAACGAAAAAAAAAATCATTGAGAGAAAACCAACAAATAACTGCATCAGGCAGGCGAGAAGGGATGGAGGTGTATTCTGGCTTTTACTAAGTCGACCGGGTGGCTGAGTTAGTAGTAGAACGCAGTCTACTATGCGTTTTCGATGCAAGAACAGTAGGCCTAGATGGGGCCTACGTTCAAGGGGCCCTCGTGATCTCACACCTTTCCAAAAAAAAAACGAAAAAATATATGATAATATTTTTTAGGTAATTCCATACTTGTTTGCATTAAACCCTGATCCAAAGAATTCTCTCATCTTCAGGTTTCCTTAAAACTATATACTTCGGTCGTCAGAGCACTACTTGAACATGCATCCCAGGTTTGGAATCCTTTAAATGCTGTGCATATCGGCCGTATTGAGTCTGCTCAATTAAAATTCGTTAGATTTGCGCTTAGAGATCTCCCTTGGAACGACCCTATGATTCTTCCACCTTATCACGAACAGCTTAATCTTATTGGCCTGACTTCTTTGGAAGAGCGACGGAAAGTAGCCGATATAGTTTTTATCCACCAGCTCTTGAATGCTTGACTTGCTTGACTTTTCGGGGCAGGGTGTCCTTTAGAGTTAACAGTCGCATATTAATCCTTCTAGAACCAACTACGGTAAGCATGAGCCTATTAATCGCATGTGTTTATCAGGTAATCGGATGGTGGAACACTTTAACTTGAATGTGTCCACGAGTGTGCTGAAAAATCGTCTTCATCTGGTCTTGTGATTTTTGATTGAGTGTTGGCATTATTTGACTAATTTTTGGGTTCTTTTATTGGTGTGATTCCACTAGCAGTTATATGTCTTGTATGCTTGTCGGAGAGCCTAATCTTAACAATTTTATATTAATTTAGCGTAAGGGAATTTAATTTTAAATACTGTTATTCCATTCTCTGGATTTTGGTAATAGGAAATTTTAAAAAGTAGAAATTACAATTAACTCGTACTCTTTTCATTATTGAGAGTAGTGAAATGCATTTCCATTTTTTTTTTTTTGTGAAACATGTCCAGTTGAAGTAAAACACATTATCTGGAATTTACATCTTAAATTAAGAATTTTTTTTTGCTAACACAGACACACACACACACGTATCAGATTGTTTTCTATATTGTGACAATGAATTTACATTAATCCTATATGCCTAATGATATTTCGGAGTGATATCGAGCTATGTGATCCTAAAATTAAAGACAAAAAAGTCGCAATAATACCAGAATTATTAAATTTTACCCACTTTACCTTCAGTCGATGGTTTCGTACAAACGATTGATCACACACAGGACAATATCTGATTTTTCCCATTCTATGCGCACTCGCCATGTGTCCCCTAAGAGTTTTTCTAGTATGTAATTTGGAACCACATATTGTACATTCAAAAGTATTGGTATCATTATGTGTTTCACGATGTTCTGTTAAATGGCAGATAACACGAAATGCTTTACCTGGAAGAGAGGAGTGGCCGTTAATAAAATTTAATATTTTGGGAGCAAGTTATTTTGTCAAGGCACGTACTACTGTGATCCATATTTCTTAATATTGATGGTATTATGTAACTAAAAAAGAGGTCACGAAAAAAAATTGGGCAAGAGATAGATATTGATCTAAACGAGTTTAACAAATGTTTGCAAGTTGCTCGGTTTAAAAGTATAAATTCCGAGTGTAAACATTTTTGCTGTAGTATACCTCAGGGTTCGATATTAGGTCCCCTCGTATTTTGTTTATATATTAATTACATTGGCCGAGGTTGTGTTTGATGCCGCTGCCCACATATATTCTGACAACTTCCAAGTTTACTTCACACGAGTGGGTTGCAGAAAATTTGTTAACGCTGAACTCTAACAAATCGAAATGCCTTACAATTTAGCCACATTTCAGCGTATTCTAGTTTCATCCTCAGTGCTTGCACGAGAAGTTATAGTTCCTGCATTCGACCACTGTTGCCAAAAATTCCTCTGTAATAGAGCCTGGCTTTAGACTAAGGCTTAGTTCTTTATTAGAAGCTTTTTTATCTAATTGATGCCAGCGAATCAAGGATTGCTTGAATATCTTCTAAATTACATTTGATAACAGGTGTGCCCCAGGGATCTATCTTAGGACCTCTTCTATTCTATTATGTTCATTAATATCTCCGAGTATTTAGTTCACATGTTTGTTATACAAATTTAATCTACTACTTACCACAAATTTCGCAAACATACGGTCTGTAATCGGTATGAGTTCGCATATGTAACTCTAGATCCCATTCAATAAGGAAAGCTTTCTCACAAACAGAACATTTCCAATCACGTTCACCCTTGTGATTTTTCATGTGATATTCAAATTTATTTTTTTCCTTAAAACCTTTACCGCAAATATCACAGCTGTAGGGAAGAAAAAAACAATATGTAGATGACAATAAATTTCTGATAGGACATTTTCAAAATTTACCTATAACGTGGAAGACCCATGTGTGCTCTCAAATGGGCTTGATA
>QYTT01077875.1:0-11261 GCA_006980735.1 Dasypogon diadema | reverse complement strand
TAGAACACGAATTGGCGAGTAAACTCGATTTGGACAACGTTGTGAAAGAATTTGCTAACACCAAAAACCGCCGCGCTTTCCTCAGTTGGTAATAAGTTTTACTCTAAAAGTAACTAATAATAATGTTTATACGATTTGCATCATATTCATGCATAAACAAATGGATAATTTTAACGCATCCAATTGGTAATTTTTAGCTAATCCCAATTCCCATCCATACACATATTAACCCTTCGTTTTTTTACGTTTTAATCATTAAAATGTTTGTTAATTGCAGTACATTATCTTAAAATTTTATCACTTTTACAGCAAAAAATTACTTTATACAGTATTTATTACACGTTTCAATTAAAGAACGCTTACGAGTGAAATTTTTTACCAAAATGTTAATACGAAGGATCAAAACGGATGAAAAATAGCAGGGCGCTTTCAAAAATCTGTGGGGGGGCGCTGGTACTCTTAGTTACGCCACTGTCCCTACTATAGAATTTATCGAACCATTGTCCAATAACTAACCATTTTTCAACTCTTCCTTGAAAAGCCCTATTCTATCTCCCACCAAGAGACTGGTATGGTGAGCAATAGATAAATAGATTTCAATTTACTAACCTGACTATTTTGTCTCGAATAATGTTACTGTTAACTAGAATACTATCAAATTTAAATATTAAAATATCGTCAAATTGAGTACTTGAATACTCCCTTAATCGAGCATTCGGATGCTCTTTCCCTTAAGTACTCAAGTACTCAGATACATAAAACTCGTTTGCTAAAACTCAGTCCAACTTGTGACTAGTACTTGAACACTCGAATTAAAAATACTTAAATTACTGAATTATTCGAATCAGTTTTAACCTATTTCATCCCAAATGTACGAAAACGACTAATGGGCTAATAAATGCTCTCTTTTGGCTTGAACGAAAAGGCAACTGGCCGTGTCGCTTGCTAATGTTTAAATTACAGACTCTGTTATTATTTTACCACCAGCAGATAATTGTGCTTCTGTGGATGAGGATTCTGACGATGAGAATAATTGTGTTATAAACCATTTCCATCACAATCAAATGGAGGCGGGAGCGAAGGCTTCATTTGAAAATGAAGACCTTACAAATGATGTGGCTGGAACAGAACGAGGAAAAAATCGGTATTGGGTAGAAGGCGACATAGAAGACTATCAACCACTTAATATATGATTAGGAAGTCCATATTTGCCGCCTTCAATCTTTCAGAATATTCCCATTGTATATATATATATATATATATATATATAAATTAACTAAAATAGGCAATTTTTTACATAGCACTACTAAGGCTCTTCGAAAATTAAGAGCTAAAGGCTTTTGCTGTAGACCAACAGGCTGCGCCTGGCGTAGCTGTTAGCTTATGATTTAAGGCTACTAAGCTAACAGCTTGTGTTGCAAGTCATTAAACCTTCAGTTTTAGTTCACAAAATTAATAGAGTCCACAATAAACCCACATAAAGTGAGGGCTTTGTTATATTTCAAGGGCTTTTTTTACAAATTCTGGCACCCCTACATGGTCGAGAGGTTTTGAGTCGGCATTACTAATAGGGCCCTTAGTTCCTTTTTGTATCTTTGATAAGGTAGAAACGTATTCTTAACACTCAACTTAAACCAAACGGCAAGTATAAAGAAATAAGGCCATTTGTTAGAAAAGTGAATGAACTCTCATTTGCACTGATATATCTTTAGATGATACCTTATGATACCTTATTTTGGGAAACATCCTTACAAACAATTTTCAAGAGGTAATATATAATGGATAGTATAGCTATGTAATTATTTAACCAATTTGGCGTAAAACCATATATGAGTCTAGTGTCATATCGTAGTGATCAGTAGTGCCTTTTAGATAAGTGCTCATCCACTCTCCTGCTCTTTTCCTCTTTTAAGAGCTACGAATTTTCAAAGTCGAAATCTTGGAATTTTTTCACCCTTTCTTCACAGAAATTCGCAAATATTTCAAAAAGCAAAAAAACATGCACTTTTATTTCATAATTTAGAATCCACATAAGCTTCTCTTTAATCTGATTTAAGGTATGTATCCACCTACCCCCTTTCGTTTTCGTGATAACCTGTTGGGAAGCCGACCCTATTCTGCGTCTTTTTCTATGAATAATAACAAAAAAAAAATTCACAGAAACGTTTTTATTGTCAATTAGATTGCTTATAAACATAATCGCTCTGAAATGCATATGGGAAGTTACAGAGCAGCCCAAAATAGCCATCGAATACCTACTGTGAATTGTGATCAAAACGCCGTAGAGGAAAGACATATCATAGAGAATTCATCATATAGAAGTGGAAGTTCAGAACAGTGGATTGCAGCGATAAGATGACAAGGGTCGAGGCAGGCATAGTAGAATCATTATCTAAAGGAGGAAATTTAAAACAAACGATTGTAGCGAGTTTTTAAGGTTCGCTAAGATGCGATTTTGGAAGGGTTCTATATGCTATTTGTCAAGAGCATATAACTCAAAATGAACAGGTTAAATTATATTTAATGGTTTATTCATAAAAAGCGAAGTAACATTAGATCCTTAACAGATGTGGTGCTAAACCTGCACATATGCCTGAAGCTTTTGCTAAATGCATTTTGCATATATTTTTCTCAAAAAAGTTCTTTTAGAAAAAATGGTAGTGAACCTGTCAAAGTAAAACTTGGAACCCACGAATAAACCGAAAATGAGACTAGTAGCTAGAGATCAGATTCAGGGTCTATTCCCACTACTATCATTTTTTGCGATATCTGTACACCATTATGAAAAAGTTTTCCAAAGATAATGTTAAGTGGCACATCCTGAGAAAATTGTTAGATATTTTTGCAGCAAAAATATTAAAATATTAATTCTGGTACCATTATTTCAATTTTTATACTTAAAATCTTCCTTGAACTGAACTTTCCATCCAAATTATTATGATTATCCCTATGTTATCCATATAAGAGGTACAGCATATTTCCACTCCGCTTCCTCATGTTTATTATCTTTATCAACGTTAATTGAAGAGCTCAGTTGAGATGAGAAGTGATTACGGATTTATCCTTCTGAAATGCATATCCATAAATCATATCGTCAAGTAGCTGTCATCTCACACTAAGGTTCTTTGAATCCTATTAAACGCATCAACTCTGCTACCAGATTCAACTATATTTTGTGCAGATTTGGGCCCCATTCATGCGTGCTGTTAGCGGAATTTTTGTTAGAGGGCGGCAAATCAATTGCGGATGTAAAACAGTTCTCCTCCAAGCTGCAGACTGCCACCACTTACTTATGCATATTAATTATGCTCTCAACATTATCCACAGAAGAGCCAGCACGCTGTAAATGGAGCTTTTGGTGTGTAAGGAACAAGTTTGCTCGACATCCCTACAAAAAAAGCTCACACCAAAAAGTGTCACATCGTTAAGGCCATAAATCTTTAGTTATAGCGTAGCAAATTCCAGGAGTTATGTTTATACGTCCGCTAGACTAAATACACTAGCGCTTACATGCATATGCACTTTGGCGGTAAAACGCTTTTTCTGCCATCTCCACACAACCACCTCCCTTTGAGTGCAAAATGCATTTATTGTTGTACATTACACCGTCATGGATTGCACTACAGCATGGAGGAAATCCCCACACAAAAAGACGCCTGCGAAGGTAAAGGAAGGTTTGGTAAAAGTTTCTAATTAAAGCGGGCGTTCTCTCCTGGGACCAAATCATATTGTAGCCACCAAAATGCAGAATTATGAAGTAATAACAGCTGCAATAGGAAGGATTTGGAGGTATAACTTGCTCCCTGCAGTGCATGTGCACGATAGTGCTTAAGTTCTGATTGTTACTATTGTTTCTAAGCAATCGTGGTAAGCAAAGCACCTCTATTCTCAACTTATGACTTGCTAATAATATTGGGATTACGTCCAGGAAGCCGGAAGAGAACGGAAATGGGTACATAATAAGTCACAAAGCAGCCCTGGATGTAAAGCAAGTTGATATCATTGAATTTCATTCGATGAATGCACCTTTGTATACTGAACACTCTCCTTCGAAGTCTCCCCGTCTGCATGTGGTGAATAACTAAAATTTATTGAATGAAGATTAAATCTTGGTTTCGTAATTTAACTTCCTCTTCAAGTAGGATTCGGATTAAGTTATCACATGATTTGAAAGGAGCTTATACTCCCATTTCTAATTTAAGGCGATTATGTTCGGTTGGATTACACTGGACACTTATTGCTTGGAGTTGGTGATGTCAAACTGCATTTATGTTCCGATAGCAGGGTAGTGTGACAGTTTTGTTAATAAAACACGCAAAACTCTCCATGGTCAATTCTAAAAGGAGCCCAAGATTAATTGCTTCATTTTGAATTGAACTTTAGATGTAATTACGTTCTTCGTGAGTAAGAAATATTTTCCTAAATATAGCATAATCGATTGTTTGGGGAAGCATTCTAGAACCTTCTTTCCCTCGCCTCGTTCGCCGATTATACCAATAGCTTTATATTTTTTTTAAGGTATTGCTTAAGCTCAAGGGATAACCCTATGATGCATATGATGACAGCACAGCTTAGGAGGGGATTGGGAAATTAAGCTAACAAATGTTGCAAGTGAGCCACAATTTTATTGGTATGAAATTACTGTGCAACACCCCATTGGATTAGGAAGTACAATTCTCGTCAATAGAAATTGCCACAACAACTGGTACCCAGATATATCACCGTACCCTGTAGAGGATTCGATCCCACGCCAGCAGAGAAGAATCTATAGACTTGCACCTCGGCCCACTTGGCCACCGGCGTGCAAAATATATGCGCAAAACTCCATTTTATGGATCTATTTTTATTATATTTTTTATTGTCTGTGCATCTCAGGTTGTTGGAGTTATTCTTTTTTTCGACTAGGTCTTTCACCATGTTCCCCAAACATTGGAGTCTGGTCCTGGGCCCTGGAACTCCATAGCCGACCCGTGTTTTCTCAAGGCGTCAGTTTTTCCTATCACTACCACTATCGATGCCACTCCAACTTCTCTTTTCTGGTTTTTCTTCAACATAATGCTTCCAGGTCAGCCTCGAGTCCAAGTATACCACCAGGTGTTTGGCCTCCCTAACAAAATTGATCTCAGATCCAAAGAACGTAAGTGCTTCAAATTCGAGATCATCAGTACTCCTGGTCAAGACTATCGTTCCTGTCTTGTCAACGTTGATAGCGAAACCTTGTTTCTCATACCACCCTTCTACCACTCGGAGAGCATTCCTGACGATATCAGCGGTGGTGGACATAAACCTGCCTCTCGCCACTAACACCACCCCCCGCATAGCCATTGACGTGAATACCAGTGCCCAAGTGTAGTAAGTAAAGGCCCAACTTTGACATTCCACAGAAAAGGAACCCTGTGAACATCTTCTCGTGACTCTTTCTCTAACACTAGCGTGACTGATGTAATCCTTATTGCCCTGTTCCTCAACATGTTGTTCATCCATCTCACCATCACCAAGCTAACCTCACATCTTAGCAAGACAATTTTCAGTTTTCGATACTGCCACTCTTAACAGCTTGATACGAATGCTGGTTTACACTTAAGGGATACTTTGAGTGCATTTCAAATAGTCTATCAGCACTCTCTGCATTCTCTTCAATAGAAGGATGTCAGACTGACCTGCGTAAAATATTTCACCTCGGTGTAATCCCATTTCCCTGATGTTTTGTTGGTGAGCAAATGGCCTGAGGCGCACGTCTGCAGACGTGAGCGTGGGTTTGAATCCTGCACAAGACGCGGCGAATTATTTGGGTACTGGGGGGTTGAGGCAATTCTACGAACAAAGATTTTTACTTGCAAAGCCCACTGGGATGCTGTACAATAATTTCATGTCAAAAGTTATAGCTCACTTGCAACATTTGTCAACTTGATTCCCCTTCCTTAGTTTCCGTCCGTCTAAGTAGTGCTGTGTACATCAATGGGGTTATCCCCTTAACTTAGACAATACCTTAAAAAAACAAAAAAATCACCTTTGTTTGAGCACACATGCAGAACTACAAAGGTGGAAACACAGAGACAAGTAAAACCTCACCCGACGACACAAAGCCAAAAGCCAATAACTACCTAGAACCACTTGCAAATACAGTTTAACAGTTCGATCATTATTGCATTTAATCAAAATGTGAAAACAACTCGATTTAAGCATGTCCGTCTGTCTGTCTGTCCGTCCGTCCGTCCGTCTGAATGCATGATAACTGGAGAACGAACTAAGCTAGAAGGCTAAAATTTGGTATATATGTATTACTTTCAGAAAATTTGTAGAACTGAGTTTTAAAATGGGGTGAATCCCCCCACTCATTCAATAAACCGCCATATTGAATTTTTGAATTATTGGGCACAATTCGAAAGGGAAGCAACCTATCATTTGAAAAGCTTGTTATATTATATAGGGTATCAACTAATCAGCCTAAGGCTAATTACATATTTTCTGTTTACATAGAGATTTCTCGAAAACGTTTCTAAACATTATCCGTTCTCGATTCAAAACACAATAAAAGAAAAATAAATCGTTAGAAATAAATAACAAAACTTAATGCCATTAGTAACTAGAATAATTAGGCCCAAAAGAAAACTCTTTTGCGGTTTATTAGAAACCTTTGAAATGAAACACACGAGCATATATACTTCTCTAAGTAATTTGTCCTTAACCTTTAAATATGTATAAACCGCACCCACTTCTGTAAACGTACAGCAAATTCAGAGCATCAAAGTGTAAACTCCTTATTTCTTCAACTTTTGAATTAAAGGCGTTTTCCATCATTTTTTTTTTACTTTTTACAAATCTAGGCCAAAACGTTCTCCTGAATAAGCAAAGGGTGCAATTTCTCTCTAATTTTGCTCTGCTTGAAGAAAAGAAAAAGGAGGAAAATCCGTAATCAGTCAGAAGGTATCAGCAAAGGAATTCCTTTGTACTGTAAAAGCGTGCAATGCTTTCCTCATCTAAAAAAGGGGTATACTTTGAAAATGCTGCTCGGTGACTGTTGTTCTTATATTATATGTCGGGAGTAATTCTTTGTGTTCTTCTTTTCTCTTACTACGAATACTTTACTAACGGTAAAAATTAAAGGATACGTTTGCTTATTCTTAGCGATTTACTGAGTTGTTAATGTCCTGAAAGTACAAAACGAGTCAAAGATTTCCCGGATGTAATCTGACCGAATACTGAACTAACATAACATGCTTTTGTGTAAGTGCAAAGTACAAAAATTCAACTAATGTCTAGAACGGTAGATAAGAAAATGATGCTCGACTTTTGACTCACAAAAAGAAAACACTACTTGCATTTTTTAGCAGCAGAGTACAAAGTTGTCCTACATTGACTGAGTTAAATTAACTCTATTTTTTACGGAGTTAATAAGCTCACTACTTAAGTCTTCTACGAGAAAATAGATGGCACTTATTGAAAGTTTTTGTGTTTAAAAGTTCATTTTGCTTATCATAGCAATTAAAATAAACACGAACGTTAGCAAAACTGACATTAAGACAAATTTCAGGTTATTAACGGTATGTAAAAAGAGAATAACAGAAGAAGAGGAATAAATGGAGGACACATTTAATTCAAATGGTTTTTTTGAGCTTTCATAACTCGCAACGCAGCGACTGTTACTTACATCCCATGGAGATACCACGCATTGTTACAACGTTTCACAATAATATTGTCACCTTGCAATGCTACTTCAATATTATTTCTAGAATTCCAAGACGGCCCTCAAATAGGAATCATGACCTTCCATTACATACTACTTTGAAATCTGTGTTTTCTAGCGCGAATTTAGATTTATAATTTCAGATTCAAGTGTTGACTTTGTGTTTATAAGTAAAAAAACATAGCTGAATCAAAATCATATTGTTGGACGCACGGCACACTCTCGTGTAGTGGTCAGATAGATTTTAGCAAGAGAAGTTGATCACTTGATCACATGCTAATTAGCATTAGCACTCAATTTTCCTGTAAATTAGAGCGGTATAGCAAGTTGAGTAGTTAGCTTTGATAATGTCCAGATCGCAGGAAAAGCGTTGGCAACAAATTTCTAAATTAAAAAACAACTACAGGGTGTCCGGTTATTAATCGATATTCCTATACCAGTCAATTCCTTGAAGTGTCCTTAT
Organism: Dasypogon diadema; assembly: GCA_006980735.1. NCBI lineage: Eukaryota > Metazoa > Arthropoda > Insecta > Diptera > Asilidae > Dasypogon > Dasypogon diadema. Next base: position 3,111 of record QYTT01077875.1, on the reverse strand, counting down.
TAATGTTTGTTCCGAGATTCCTCCTCCCCCCCCCCCCTGAAATCACCCCCACCTCAACAAAATGGCGTCCAAAGATTTTATGTTCTTTGACCCTGTTAAATATTTATAACTCCTCATAAAAACATCGCAAGATAACGATCAAGGTTCATTTGAAAGAGAACACTTGTGGTATCTTAGTTGTCCCGATGGTTCTGTCTTTGAAAAGTTATTCAAGGTCAAATTCCAATTTTTACCAAAACAAACATATGCCAAAATTTCACATTGGTCACAAAATTTATATTTTTCAATCGTTATCTTGTGATGTTCTTCTGAGGAGTTGTAAGAATTTTATAGAATCAAAAGACAAAATCTTTGGATGCCATTTTGAGGGGGAGAGAGTGATTTTAGGGGAAACAGAGTGATTTTAGGGGTAACAGAGTGATTTTAGGGAGAGGGAGTCTCCAAACAAATGTTGATCAGGACACTTTCATTTTAGAATAGAGAAACTAATGTTACTTCTGCAGGTTAAATAAGGCAACCTTTTAAAGAATTTGCCCACTTGCGAAGTGGGTTTTACATCTTTATCGAAGTAAATTTCAACGAATTTTCTAATTTGATCGTATATACAGAAAAATGCACTATTAAATGATTGCAGCATTTTGCATGTGCCATGATCTCATTCGATAAATCGTTGATGTTATCGCTCTTCACTCATTTTAATGCTTCTTGTTATTTCTATTCCATTACTCTAAATACAATTTAATATCTAATAATTATTCCCCTACCACTTAGAATGTAACCAAAACACAACACATAACCTCTTTTATATCAGTTGATAGCTGCCATTTTGAGCGTTAAAACGATTACTTAGATTTATGGTACCCTTCATATGCAGAATATTCAAATAATATGGTATGGGACGATGGAATATCGTATCTTTCAGAGTAATTAAGGCCAAAATAATGGTTAAGTGCCCCTATTTGGGTGATATAATTTTTACCTCTAACATTGTGTTCGAATTAATTATTGATAATTCGGGATCGTTAAAAATAAATATTTCAAAAATTTACCATCCTTGAAATTTACATTTCACTGTCTTAATAACAAAACCAACTTCAGTTGGTTAAAATTGAAAATGTTTACTCTAATAATTATTGACAAGGGAAGATCTTCACTTCGGACGCACGCTTTCAAATGAGCTTATAGCTTTGAGCAAACATTTGTAACGCATACAGATATTTATGATACACAAACATTAACTATATTCCCATTACTAAGGAAGAAAATGAATCCTTTAATATATGTCCGTCTGTTTGTCCATCTGACTATCCCTCTATCTGTCCACGCGTTATGTCGAGAACGCTTTGAGCTAGAAATTTGAAATTTGTCATCAGATACCATATTAAAATTTAAAGATCATAGGGTTAACATATAAAAGTTCGAGCTATATCACATAAGAAATTTCTTTTTTTTTCAAAACGAAAACCTTTTGAAGTAGATGAATAAAATTCGGCACACAGATACTTTAGCAAAAGAAAAATATATTGACAGAAAATTAACTAAATCGAGCAACTTCTTCACAGGGTTGCCATATGAAACTTATTTATTAAATAAAAACTCTACCTTCCAGTCCTAGTGCAAAATCATTTGTCGTTCGAAATCTTGGTGTTCTTGTAAAAGGTTTTTTTTCTATACAAAGCATCAAAAAGTAAAAGGCCGGTGGAATATCTCAAAGGGGTGGCGTTTTGAGGAAAAATATTTTGGATAAAAGTTGTCGGGCACTAAATGGTGCATTAGAAGTAACTTTGACCTTGAACCCGGGTTCAAATTTAAAGATCATTTGGAGGTCATATTCATTTTGATTTTTGGCACCAGACATAGAAAGAGTGCAAAAGTTTAGGTTCGATTACGTGATTTATTTATGGGCCATAATGATTTATATTGGACCCTTCAAAATTAAACAATTTTCCCAATCAAAAATCACTTACCCGGCGGTATATTTTACATATTAACTTTACAATACAAAACTTTCAGGATAAATGCACGCTTTAAGTGATCAAATACGGCTATGATGTTTTTTTTATACCTGTGCTCCGAATAGGTCAACTTTACCTGCCTCTTCTCCTAAAACTTACTGAAACAAGCTATGAACATTTGTTTTTATGTACTTTGTTTACATAATAAACATAAATTGAGTTCAATTGCGTAAATGACTGAAATCTTTTTGGGAACTTTGTCCAAGTACGTTCAAAGGAAGGGCCACAATGTGCAACGTAAACGGCCACTAAAATAATCGACATTAGCAAAAAATTCTGTATGAAAATCACAATCACTCTATAGAGTTTTCTTATTTCTATTTACATATTACCACATTGTTATCGCAAAAATTTTATGTAATTTTATTTTCCTATTGAACAACTTCATTAAAACAACTCTACCTTTCTGTACTTTACTACTCTTCCCACATAAGTTCAGCTATATTTTATAAATATCACTGATCTACTCAATGCGGCGGTAGCTCGAAAAGTCCGAAAAAACGATTCGCTTATTTTCTATAAACATACAACATATATTTGATTCGACATAAGAGTAGTAGGTTGGAACTTGTAAAATATAAATTTTGCTTTATTAGGAAAAATTTTGGGGTCGAATTTTATTTTTGTACAGATAAAGTATGTATTTCGGATTTCAAAAATATTCATTATACATTTTTGATTAAATAAATATACAATGGGGACCTTCTATGAGAAAATGAATCTCTATACAAATTAAAAAAGTTTATATAAAACAATAAATTGTTACATCAGTCTTAATACGTAGAAACTAACATACTCTAAAATAATATTAATCACTGTTTTTGATTTCCAAATCTTGCCATAAAATTTTTTGTGTTTCTCGAGCCTCTCTACCACCATCTGCAAAAATGACATCCTTAACTGAAAGACCGTCTATATTTATATAATCTGATAACCACAAATAAATAGATAAACAGATTTTACCAAGCTGCAGCTTTATTTGAGGATCTGCCTACTACAAAAATACAAATTTACCACAGTTCGCACAAAACCTGGATTTTACATCTTGTTGACATTCAAAAATCGTTACAAAACTCAAGTGTTTCCAAGCAAACAC